>JAPEBW010000532.1:0-48760 GCA_027405785.1 Ophiocordyceps robertsii | reverse complement strand
CAATGCCGTGTTGTGCAAAGACGGCTGCTTGCTTTTTGGGCTGTGCGAGGTGTCTCGACCATCCCTTGCTCCCAGGAGCTGGAGTCGCGTGACGGGGGCAACGGCCGCGGCCGCGGCAACGACGTCGCTTCGGAGCTGCCGGGCCTGTATATGTACATGCGTACGGATACGGGACGGAGGATACTACCTAGGTCTGCACTCTGTATGTACGCTGTATGTATGTATGTATGTACATACTGTAGAGTTGAGCAAGCTTGCTGCATGCATAGCACATGCAGTATGAAGGTGTCAGAGTCATTACATACATGGACAGGTGCCGCGCAGAGGGCAGGGGCCCATGCAGCAAGACTCAAGTGAGACCAGGCAGTTCAGCACTGAGCGTTTGCCATGTGCCCAGCAAGGTCTTTGCGTCGTGTGGCTTTTCCGGGGCAAGACAGTGGGAAATGGCCATGTCTTGGACGTGGACGTTGTTTTGACCGCAACTCGGCAATGGCTTCCCCCGTACTTTTCTTTGCTCCCTTGCTCGCGTCCGTCGGAGGATTTAACCTGTAATTTCTTCTTCCACCGCTCGTCACTTTCCGAGAGTCTGGGGGTGGAGTGCCTCGTCCGGGGCTAATGGCGGCGGCCAGGTCAGCCCTTGTCTCGTCCTCGGTCGGGCGCGGCATCATGTTTTGGCGCAACACAAGATTGCTTGATTCTCAATCTATCTGGGCGTTTGGCCTGAGGCATCCACCTGCTTTAGCTGATACCCAGGCACGTACATACTGTACCTACCGGGTTTATCTGGATTTGATAAGCTACCTGCCTAGGTACCTAGGTATCTAGGTGACGTCGCCTGCCTGCCCCGCCCCGGCTGCTGTTGCCCCTCGTCGGCCGTCTCCCGTCCTCGTCCTCTCTCCCCCCTCTTAACACTTTTCGCGACGTCGTCGATGCGTTCCAGACGCAGCCCTCTACTGCTCCGTACAGACCCAACCCCCTCGCTCCCGCCGCCATGGCTTCTCCGTCGATCCAAAACTGCCGCATCCTCGCCGCCGCCCCCGCCACGACGCGCGGCCAGCCCACCCAGCTCTCGGCCGACTCCAAGGGCCAGCGGATAGCCTACGCGGTGAGCCTGTTCGTTGCGCCCTGCGTCTCTCGGGGCAAATATTTGCTGACGGCCCCTCGCCATCTTCCTCCAGTCTGGCAAATCCATCTTTGTCCGCTCCATCGACGACCCCGCCGACTGCAAAGAGTACACGGGCCACAACGCCCCGACCACGGTAGCCCGCTTCGCCCCCAATGGCCTCAAGGTTGCCAGCGGCGATGCCAGCGGCATGCTGCGCGTCTGGGAGCCCGACAGCATCGACAGCACCAGGGGAGAATACGGCATCATCTCGGGCCGCCTCAATGACATTGCCTGGGACGGGGAGTCGCAGCGCCTCATCGCTGTCGGCGACGGCAAGGAGCAATACGGCCGCTGCATCACCGCCGACAGCGGCAACTCGGTTGGCGAAATCATCGGTCACTCAAAGGCCGTCAATGCCGTCGCCATGAAGCCTCAGCGCCCCTTTCGCGCAGCCACTGTCGCCGACGACGGAAACATGGTCTTCTACCACGGCGCCCCCTACAAGTTCAACGACAAGAGCACCCTCCACCGGGGCTTCGTTCTCGGAGCCGCCTACTCGCCCGACGGCAACACTCTCGTCACCGTTGGCGCCGACATGCGAATACAGCTCTACGACGGCAAGACGGGCCAGCCCACGGAACAAATCGGCGAGGCCGAGCACACGGGCACCATCTTCTCCGTCTCGTGGTCTCAGGACGGCAAGCGCTTCGCCACGGCCAGTGCCGACCAGACCGTCAGGCTGTGGGACGCCGAGGCGCGTGCCCTCATCCAGACCTGGAAGTTTGGTCAAGGCGTCAGCGTCCGTGACCAGCAGGTCGGCGTTGTCATCCCTCACGGCCGGACCGACGGCCTGATCATCAGCGTGAACCTCGACGGCGAGCTGACATATCTGACGGAAGGGAAATCCGAGCCCGTCAGGATTGTCCAGGGCCACGATAGAGGCATCACGACTCTGACAGGGTCCTCGGATGGCCAAGGTCGTGCTGTGTGGACTGGTAGCTTCGACGGTCGAGTCTGCTGCTGGGATGTTGCCTCGGGCGTCGCCACCGTCGTCGACGGTGAGCCTCACAAGAACCAAGTTGCGCAGCTCACGGCCCTCTCGGGCAAGATATATAGCGCCAGCTGGGACGACACGGTCAAGCTCGTTGATGAGTCCGCCAAGACGTTCCTGGGCCAGGGCATCAGGCTATCCGCGCAGCCCAAGGGCGCGAGCGCCTCAGACGGCATACTCTACGTCGCCACCGTCTCCGGCGTCGCGGCCTATGCCGACGGCAAGCTGCTGAAGGAGACCTCCCTGAACAGTGCCCCGGGGGCCATTGCCGCCTTTGGCTCCTTTGTTGCCGTTGGTGCCGACCAGAATTCGGTGACCATTTACAAGGCTGATTCCAGCGGGAGTCTGGATCAGGTCAAGTCCATAACGAACCCGACCGGGGCCATCTCCGCTCTTGCATTTTCCAAGGATGGCTCGCACCTAGCTGCCGGTAATGGCGTCGGCAAGATTTACGTATACAAGACGGGCACGTGGGACTTGGTTGCGGACCGCTGGTCGGCACACACGGCTCGCGTCACTTGCATCTCTTGGGATGACAGCGGCGCCTATGCAGCCAGCGGGAGCCTCGACACAAACATCTTTGTGTGGTGCCTGGACAAGAAGAACCAGGGAAAGCGGATCAAGGCTGCCAACGCGCACAAGGACGGCGTCAGCGGCATCTGCTGGGTCCAGGGGGGCAAGCTCGCCAGTGCCGGCGTGGATGCGACGGTCAAGATTTGGGAGGCGCAAAACTTGCCGTGAGCCTACTGGCGACTGGTGTCGAGCTTGGACAGCAGGCCATCTTACTTTGGGAGACCTCAGCTTTGCATTGGCGACGATGGAGATGCTTGAGATGACACGTCGAATCTGCTGGTGGATATCATAGGCGTCTTGAGGAAGCACATAGATCCTAGTCAAAACAACCCCGCGACTGTCCCGCAGTCCCAAGTCGGTGATTTGATGGTACAAGTTGTGTTGCTCTGGAAATGTGACCGTCTAGGCCAAATGCTCGCTCAGTCGAGTGACATTTGTGCCCTTTGCTCTCGCGTGTCCTCGTCTGATCGTATATCCCACAGACGGAGGGCGTCTCCCTGCCGAGGGTCAACTCGGTTTGCCTGCCAGCTGGCTTCACCATTTTCGGCAAAGAGCTCGGCCCGAAGTACTGCTGCCTGAAGGCTCTCACGGCTGCAGCACCAAGCCTTTAGCCGCGCCCATCTCGGGGTCAAGCACGATGACAGAAGGCAGAGACATACTTGGCATCGGCCATTGTCGCATAGCCTTCAGTGGCCAGATGGCGGGCCATCTGTGTCTGGTGGTCGTCGAGCAGCTCCGTGTTGGGCACGACGACGAGGGGAACGCCGAGCTTCCATGCGTCCAGAATGGTTCCGGTACCTTGACACGGGGACCTGGTCAATACCACTCCCTACTTGTGCTCTATTCAAGTCGACGAAGACAAAAGGGGCGTCTCTCTCGGTCGAGGCCAGACATGCCTGCGTGAGAAATGACGAGTCCCTGAATGCGGCGGCGGTCCTGGGCCTTGCAGCGCATCATCTCGTCGCGCATCAGATTGGCCTTTACGTCAAAGACGTCGACGGAAAAGCCATCGTCGCCGTCTTGTGCGACGAGTAGCTCCGAGAGCCTGCCGCTGGCCCACGAGATGTCGGGCCCGCACTGGACGTGCAGCGCGGTGAAGGCGTGTGATCGGAGAAAGGTCCAGAAGGACGGGTCGAGGACCTGCTGGGTGAGGGTGCGGAAGCCGACGGTGGCGCCGACAGTGACGAGGCAGTGGCGCTCGAGGGGAATTGATGGATGCGTCATGGTTGGCTCGGCCTCGAGACGTGCATCCACGGGCTCATTGTGAGGTTGTGAGGGAGCAACTGACGATGTAGGTGAGTGGCGGTATAAGACAGACTCGTCGAGGTACGTACCTACCTCCTCGTAGAGGACGGGGAAACTTCGGCCGGAAATTTGCGATTAGCTCGGGACAGCAGACGGCTTGAATTTTGAGCTTCATCCCTCGTTCAGGCCAATCCGACCAACCCGGCATGGCCTCGGCATCCAACGCCGCGAGACTATGCCTGTCGGCTTGTCGACGGGCGCCCCGACTCCACGGACTGCGCCGCGCACCGTCGCGCCCGGGACCCCAGACCGTTGCGCCGAGACTGCTCACGACGTCTTCGGTACGATGGGCCGACGATGGAAAGCCCAAACGGGTCAAGAACGATGGCGCCGACGACGAGACACCCCAGACTCTTGAGCTCAAGATGATGAACAAGTCGTTTGCCGAGAGCGTCACTACCGAGGGGCTCCAGCAGCTCGACGAGCTGGCCAAGACCAGGGGCCACAGCTCCATTGACGCCTATTTAGAGTCTTTTTTCCGAGGCAACCACGAACTGGCGTCAGAGGACAGGGCACTGCTCGAGGAGCTAAGCGAGGATGACATTGGAGAAAAACCCGATCCCCAGTCTTTTTGGTTCGATGACGAGGATCCGGAGACCAACACGAACGAACACGACGAGTTCAAAGAGGACGACATTACCTCGATGGCGCACGGCAAGCTAGACGAGGTGCGGGAGATGAGGCACTACGCAAGGCTGGCTGTCTGGGAGATGCCGCTTCTTTCCAGTCAGTTGCTCCCCTGCCGACGTGGCCATCGGGAGAGCTAACTCGTGCGTGACACACGACTCCAGAACTGGCCAAGCCTTTTGTCCCGCCAACCGACGACCAGGTCCTACGCTGGCGATACACGACCTACATGGGCGAATCCCACCCGGCGGAGAAGAAGGTGGTGGTGCAGTTTGCGCCCGACGACCTCAAGCTCACGGCGGTGCAGACCAACAAGCTCAAGAAGCTGGCGGGCCCGCGGTACAACCCGGAGACGGAGTTTGTCAAGATGAGTTGCGAGAGCTTCGAGCACCAGGCACAGAACAAGCGGTACCTGTCCAAGCTCGTCGACGACCTCATTGCGGCGGCCAAGGACCCGACCGACACGTTTGAGGACGTGCCGCTGGACCTGCGCCACCACCCAATCAAGATTAAGCCCAAGTTCCCAAAAGAGTGGCTCCTCACGGACAAGCGGCGGCAGCAGCTCGAGGAGCACCGGGGTGAGATTGCTGCCATGGAGTCGGCCAAGGCGGAGCAGGGGGGACTGGTCAGTGGGCAGCAGATGATTGACGAGCACCTGCTGCAGAAGATGGTCGAGGAGCAGGAGATGCAAGCAAAGCTACAGGCAGCCCAGGTGGTCACTATGCCCAGTTCCCCGAGGCTGTCGAGCCCGGCGAGCAGGGTGCGGAGATGAGACGGGCCTGACGCTCGTCGGCGAGGGCATGTATGGTTGCTGCGTGGCGCAAGCTAGGACGACAATGTGTCTCGCGCGTGGTGAGGAGCCAGGCGGCCGTGTCTGCGTGTACGATTCAGGAGGCAGGAGCACAAGGCCGAAGAGAGTGGTGGTGAGTTTCGGCGGGCAAATCAGGCAATGTCGTTGACAGGCGCACATGCTGTATGTGATGTGGATGTGGATCGACCGAGGTATTATGCGGTGTGGGAGTCGCCGACGCCTTGGCTCGAGGAGCCTGTGACGGGTGCGACGAGGCGGGCAACGAACGATGAGTGGACACGAAGGATTTCGTACATTGATGTGCGGATATGCATACAGAGGATGCGTGTGAGGCATTTTCTCCGTCCTCTTCGTACAATGCTGCCTCAAGGGGCACGGGACGGGGGGCACAGCCCGCTCGGCAAGGGGGCACCAGGGGCCCGATGCGGCAGAAGAAGAGGCCAGCCGACTTTGCGGGTGCGTGGCCGAGGTGGCACATGGTGACGTGAAGGCGGAGCGTGGTGGAGACGCGCCGCGGTTGCACGTGGGTTGATGAGTGCCGGAGCCGCAGCCGTGCCACCGGAGATCCGGAGTAGGTACGTACCTAGTAGATTGGAGCTCGGCACAGGGTGTGAGTGAGGGTGGATACTGGGGGTGGCAGCCGAGGCTGATGTGATGGGGATATGTGATGAAGACGGGCTGGCTGGGGGTACCTTGTGCACCGTCGCTTGTACATCTAAGTCGTCGATTACTTCTGCTGACTCACCGTACCTTGGGTGCTAGTGTTTGTATGTACACAGTACGTACGCAGTGCCCAAGTACAGCGCTGTAGATGCGTGTCTGAGAGACGCCCGCGGGCTTGAGAGGTTGACCCGCGTCTCCGTCGATTGACGCCCCCCCTTTGTCTGGTGCAGATGCAAATGCAAGAGACTACAGATACAATACATGATGTATGCACCACGGTACTCTGTAGTATGCACCACAGTAGATACATGGCCGGCATGCACGGACAATTGGCCGCAAAGCACTACATGAAAGGCTCGAGTGAGAAAACAGTGGCACCGCCTGTGGAACCGCACCGCAGAGGTTCTGCCGCCTTCCCCTTCAGCGCACGCACGGGGTTCGGGTTGGTACTCTGGTACACACACTTTGCATTGCGTCGACAAATCGGCCGGAGCAACATGTATCCCGTGCCCTCCGGCACCGCCTTCCGCTTGAACCCTGTGAGCTACCTATAAGGGGCAATCATCGCTACTCCGCTTGTGTCTCGTCCAACGCCTTGTGCTTCCTTGCTCATCCTCGTCGCCGCTCTTCCGCCAGCCATTGGACGCAGCGAGCGCCGATCCTCCGCACAATCTCTTCTTCCCCACAGCGGCAGCCTTGGCCCGGCCTGCGCCTCCACATCCACGGCGCCTCCACGACTGGGCGAGAGCGTCGAGAGACTGAGGGCGTCGAGAGACTGAGGGCGTCGCGAGACTGAGAGCGTCGAAAGAGACCAGGTAGTCGTCGACCGCCAACGACTCCCCCCCCCCCCCTCCCGCCATGGCTTCGAATCCAGCCGTCGACGTCAAGATGGCGCCCTTTGAGCCGACGGCTCTCGACGACATCCGCGCAAAGCACCACACGGTGCGCACCACCTACCGCTCCAACCGCACAAAGGACCTGGCCTTTCGCAAGAAGCAGATCCGCCGCCTCTACTGGGGCCTCGTCGACTGCGCGCCCCTCATCGAGGAGGCCCTGCGCAAGGACATGGGCAAGTGCAAGTTCGAGGCGCACATCACGGAAATCGACTGGTGCAAGGCCGAGTGCGTCACCGTCGCCAACAAGCTCGACGACTGGGCAAAGGACGAGTCCATCGTCAACCTGCCCCTGCAGTACATGCCCATGCGGCCCCGCGTCCGCCACGAGCCCCTGGGCGCCATCCTCATCATCGGCGCCTACAACTTTCCCTTCCAGCTCAACCTCACCCCGCTCATCGGCGCCATCGCCGCCGGCAACACCGTCGTCCTCAAGCCCTCGGAGCACTCGCCCCACTCGGCCATGGTCCTCGGCAAGATCTTCGACGACTACCTCGACCCCGACTGCTACGTCTGCGTCAACGGCGCCGTCGACGAGGTCAGGTGCCTCATGGACCTCAAGTTCGACAAGGTCGTCTTCACCGGCGGCAAGAAGACGGGCGCCATCATCGCCACAAAGGCCGCCCAGTCCCTCACCCCCGTCCTGCTCGAGCTCGGCGGCCAGAATCCGGCCTTTGTCACGAAAAAGGCAGACGTCAAGCTCGCCGCCCGCCGCCTCCTTTGGCAAAAGTGCCTCCACGCCGGCCAGATCTGCCTCTCCCACAACTACGCCCTCGTCCACCGCACCCTCGTCTCCGCCTTCATCGACGAGGTCAAGGCCCAGTACCGCGTCTTCATGCCCAGCGGCGCCGAGGCCAGCCCCGACTTTTCTCGCATCGTCAACAAGTCCCACTTCAACCGCATCAAGGCCATGCTCGACAAGACAAAGGGCAGCATTGTCATGGGCGGCTCCACCGACGAGACTTCCCTCTTCATCGAGCCCACCGTCGTCGTCGTCGACGACATCAACGACAGCATGATGGCCGAGGAGAGCTTCGGCCCCATCTGGTCCATCATGCCCTACGACTCCCTCGACGACGCCATTGACATTGCCAACAAGGTCGACCCCACCCCGCTCGCCCTCTTTACCTTTGGCTCGGACGAGGACAACGACAAAGGTACAGTCGTCCTGCCCCCCTGAGAGACGAGCCATGGTTACGGTTGCTAACAGGCTCAGTGCTGTCCAACGTCACCTCGGGAGGCGCCACCGTCAACGACGCCTTCTTCCACTGCCAGTACAACGCCTCCCCCCTCGGCGGTGTCGGCTCCTCGGGCACCGGCAGCTACCACGGCTACTATTCCTTCCGCGCATTCAGCCACCAGCGCACCATTGCCCACGTCCCCGGCTGGGCCGAGAGGGTCCTGCGCATGCGCTACATGCCTTACTCGATGAAGGAGCTCGAGCGCTATCGCATGCTCTCGGTCCCCAAGCCCAACTTTGACCGCGACGGCAACGCCGTCAGGGGCCTCAGGTACTGGCTCGGCGTCGTCCTGGGCCTCGGCGGCAAGAGCTCTTCGGCCGTGGCTCTGAGGTGGGGGATCCTCATTGCACTCGTCACCGTTCTGGGACTGAAGAGGGGGGCGCTAGGGATGTGAGCGGCGTCGAGCCGCTGCGAGCCAAGCTGTAGATACCAATAGCACTGTCTTTCATCTATTGTCTTTTTTATTTATGGGACGCGCGCGGGGCTTCTGCCGGAGATGCTTGGGGAAATCATGGATGGCAAGGGACAAATCCCCGCTCATGGCCTGTGCCCTTGCACCTGGCATTCTCAGCCTATACTATATACTGCTCCATGGACAGGTCAACTTGTACAGACTGGTTCATCTATACCGCGATAAACGTGGCGGGGGTCCGAGGCTGTGCTGCTCCGGGGGTTGTGGTTTAGCAAGAGGGCATCATCTGCGTCGACTGTAGTGTCAAGATACGGACAGAATGGCAGCCAGCCTCTGGCCTCGTTCTCCTCCAAAGTACAAGTCGTCGTCGGGCGAGTCCCTGCCCATCTCGACGGCCTCTTCGTAGGCCCTGGTGACGGTGTGCTCGTCGACGCGCAGGCCGTTTTCGACGAGGGCCAGGATGACGCTGCGGAAGCGGGCAATCTCGCGCATGGTGGCGACGTCGATGGGGTCGTTCTGGCTCGAGTAGGCCCTGGCGCTGACGCTCTCCTCCATGCGGTTGATGCCCGGGGTGGCGTCGGCGGCGGCTACATCGGGCTCGACGTGCTTGCTGATCCAGATGTAGCCATTGACACCGAGCAGCACGTCAATCTTGGCGGCTCCATGGGCGGGCTCGGCAGTCCAGACCTGCCGCTTGGAGCGAACGACGCCGCCGCCGCCGCCGGTGCCGGAGACACTGACGAAGAGGCCGTTGCGCAGCTTGCCGTAGCGCAGGGAGCGCGTATGCAGGCTGGCGGCGCCGTCCTGGTGCAGCTGCTGGACCTCTGCGACGACGAGGTCGCCCTCCTGGAAGAAGGAGCGGATCTGCAGCTCGTCCGTCTCGGTGCGCTTGCGCAGGATGCCGCCGGGCAGGTTGACGGCCGAGATCTGCAGCACGGCGAGCTGCGAGGCGGCCACGTCGACGCGCCACCGGCGGGCCTGGACCTCGGCGACGCGCCCGACGACGAGGTCTCCGATCTCGGGGGTGTATCGCGCGCGCAGGGGCCGCACCGAGAGGAGCTTGTTTGTGCGGGTGAGGATGCCGGCGAGCGACGACGTGATGGCCGTGGAGCCGGGGGGGACGTAGGTACCATGGCCTCTGTTTTCGCCGGGGCGTGAATGTCAGAAAGGCGCAGGCAGACGCGGTGAGGGGGGAAAGCAGGCTTACCGCATCCATTGGGGGTTCGAGGTGATGACGGTGCCGGGCGTGAGAATCTCAAGGCCCTCGTCGTCATGGTCGTGGCGACGCTTCGTGGCGGCGGCGCCGCGCATGGACACGTCGCCATGGACATCCACGCCACCATCCGAGTCCGAGTCTGACGAGTCGGCGGGCGCGCGTGGCTGCGGCGCGGGCCGGGGCTGGAGAATCGTGATGGGCATTTTTGCGAGGGGCGTGAGCTGAGCTGAGGTGGGTGAGATGAGGCGGGGCGTGTGGGTGCCTCTGGATGAGGGGGGGGGGGGTTGTCGAGCAGTCGCCGAAAAGACTCTATGCGGCCCGGAAGAAACTGCTTCGGCTTGTTTTCAGAGCCTCGGAGGCTCGCGCGTCGTGGTGAGGAGGGGATTAGTTGTTTGCTTGGGGGAATTTTTTTTTTGGGCGGTGGTGTTGAGATGTGAGGGTGAGAGAAAGGGTGGGGCAGAGATGGCTTGGATTTCTTCACTTGGCTATCAGGAGCGAAATATCGTCTCCCTCTACGGCTGCCAGGCAAACAACCGCCACTCTTGTCATTCAGTATGTGAGCTGTTTGCATGATTGTGCAGCTGTCTAGTGCTTCTCGTCGCTGTTGTGCTGCTTGACCAAGTCGAGCTTTTGCCGGGTCGTGCTTACAGCCACTCAGACACAGACTCGTTGAAAAGGACCTCGCGTTTTCTTTTCATTATCCGCGTGTCCATGGATGGGGCTTTTGTACACGACACTACACCTCCATAGCCGTGACAGCAGCCGCTCTGCCCCGGCCTCAAGCAACCCCGCCGCCGCCCTCCCTCCAGTCGCAGGCCCGTCCATTCTACCGTCGACGATTCTGCCGTCGACGGCCCACAAGCAACGGCACACGTCCGTCACCGAAACGCCCTCCAGAGCCCCATCCAAGCCAGGCCCAGCGAGATGCCCACGATGCCGGCCTGGCGGCTCCTCATCCCAAAGACCGACCCGCTCTTCACTATGGCGCCGCGCTGCCTCTCGAGCTGCGACATGCCCGAGAGGTAGCTGTACCCGGCCAGTCCGAAGAAGGCGCTGCTGCCTGGCGGGAGCCGTCACGTTAGAGGTCGTCGTCAACACACACACACACACACAAGTCCCCCGGGCCGGCGTCCTGGGCAGAGGGCGACTTGCCGACAATTTTGCAGCTGAGGCAGTCGTCGCCGCGGTCCTGGCGCATGAGCTCCCGGAGGTCCTCGGGCTTCTCGAGGGCGTGAAGGCTTGGCATCTTGTCGCCTGCCATGGTTGCGAGGCCGGCGGTTCGAGGCTGTAAAGAGAGATCGACTGGGAGCTCCAGAGGAGTTACACACTCGCTCCAGAGCATCGTCGGAGGGCTTGAGAGTTTAGTCAGCAATCAAACTGTCGCTAGCGGCTAAACCCTTTTGTCTTGGTCTTATCACTTGGTCTTATCAAACGCTCGCCAGGGTCTCGTCGTCCCCTCCAGCTCCCCCCCCCCTGAAGCTTCCCCCACCACCAACCAACCACCAACGCCAGGCTTCGGGCGCAGGCTCGTCAGCATGAACGGCGTCATCGAGGCGCTGCACATTTACGACGACAGCAGGTCCTCTCTCTCCCCTCCGCCACGGCCTCTGCTCCACGCCCACTGACCGCTCCGCAGAAGCACGCTGCTGTCGCACAGGTACACGGGGAGACCGCTGTCGGCCGCCCACCTGCTGCCGCTCTACCTCGAGCACCCAGCGCCGCGACCGAACCTGATATACCTGCCCAACACGAGCCCGCCCACGCTCGTCTTCAGCCTCGCCCACGCCAATCTGCTGCTTGTCGCCACCTCGTCGACAGAGATCGAGCCCCTGCTGGTCCTCGAGTTCCTGCACCGCGTCGTCGACGCCCTCGAGGAATTTCTCGGCGCGCCGCTCCTCGCCCTCAAGATCGAAAGCAGCTACCATGTCGTCGCCCAGCTTCTCACCGAAATGTGTGATGCCGGCACCATCTGCACCACGGAGCCCAATGCCCTGAGGGAGGTGGTGGAGATGGAGGGCTGGATGGGCAAGCTGCTCGGAAGCATCAGCCTGCCGGGGTGAGCCCCCTTTCTCACTTGCCGCCTCGGCTGTGGGCTGACACCTTCTCAGCAAGGCGCCTCTGGGAAATAACTTTTCCAACCCGGGCACGCCCTCGCTCGCCGCTTCAAACACGCCCGCCTTGCCGTGGAGGCGGGCCAATGTGCGGCATACGTCCAACGAGTTGTACGCCGACGTCGTCGAGACGCTATCCGTGACCCTGGCGCCCTCGGGGAGGCCGCTCGCCGCCTTTGCCAACGGAACCATTGCATTCACGGCCAAGGTGTCTGGGGTGCCCGACGTCACAGTCAATCTGTCCAGCCCGTCTGGAAAGCACAACATTGGCAGCGTCATGGAGCTGCCCGTCTTCCACCCCTGCGTCCGGCTGAACAGGTGGAAAGAGCGCCCTGGAGAGCTCAGCTTCGTGCCTCCAGACGGCCGCTTCACCCTGGCTGGATACGAGGTTGACCTGCTGCCTTTTGCCGCGGGCGCAACGAGCGGCAGCATGAGCCACCACAACTTGAAGCTGCCGGTCAACCTGGAAATGAAGACGGGAGTCGGGCCCGTCGGGTCCGAGTTTGAGGTCCGAGTGCAGGTAAACAAGCTGCTCGGCAACCCGAGTGCCTCGGCAGGTCAGCTCGGGCGAGGCGGCAGTTCGGGAAGGCTCGGGGGACCGCACGCAGGCTCTCCGGGAGCCCCCGTGATGGACGACCTGAGAATAAGCATACCGCTTCCCGAGGACGTGAGGAACCTGTCGGATATCCGGCCCAGCAGGGGCGACGCAAGCTTCAACCCGGGGGAGAGAATACTAGAGTGGCACGTTCCAGCCAAAGAGCTGACGGGGCCAACGTGCCAGGTGGGACTACGGTGCACAGTGGTGGGGCCGCTGACGGACGACGGGGAGCAAGAATTCGACCCAAGCGGGTTCGGCCTCGGCAGCGACTATTCATACCACGACGGGTCGTATCAAAGCGAGCAGGCGGCCAAGGCGGGGCGTGACAAGGACGAGGACAGCAGCGAGCAAGACGCCAAGAAGGCCGCGCAAAACAAGATTCTGATGCCGAGCTCGGCGTCGGTCAGCTTCTCGGTCAAGGGGTGGCTGGCAAGCGGGCTCAAGGTGGAGAGCATCATGATGGACGCGAGGCAGAGCCGGGGTTTGGGCGAGGGCGTGAAGCCTTACAAGGGCGTCAAGTACCTGACGGTCAGCAAGGGCGGCGTCGAGATTCGGTGCTAGGTGGAAGAAGGAGTAGGTGGTGAGTGACGGGCGAGGGATACCTGGAGCGTGGCCAAGGAATTGATTACCTACTCACTTACCTAGGTACCTGAACTAGCTCTCGACGGTAGGTCGAGTTTAGTGGGTTCGCGCCTGTAGCCTCTCTCCCCGGACTGCTGATGAGGGGCCGACGTGCCTACCTAGGTACCACCTAGGTTGTGCTAATTGTGGGGAGCTGCTCACCAGGCCCCGAGTGCCCAGCGTGTGATGCGTGTGTACCTCGGGCTCGCGCGTCATGGCCCGCACCGTCGAGGTACCTCATCGGCGGCTCCCTTCGGCTATCTCTCGCTGCTACCGCCTCGATTATTGCTGCGCTCCTGCAGGTCGGAGCCACGTGCAGCAGCTGACGGCACCTCGATAGCCACCCATCCACTCATTTCCATCTTCCCCATCTCCAAGCACAGCCCTCTGTCGGGCCGCCGACCAGCCATGAACACGCGGGCCTGATTGCCCGGGCGCTGCACGGCTATGAGACGCTTCCCCGGTCCCGCGCTGCGGCGCAGTTGCGCCTTCGACGTCAGGCCAGTTGGCTGCCTCGCTCCGGGGCCCGCGCCTCGAGACGAGCCGACGAGATGGAGCTCGTCGACGGCCGCCCAAGGACGGAGGCCGCGGACAGCCATCTTCTTCCCCGGTGAGTCGCCTTGGGCTCCCCCGTGCCAGCCTGGTCTGGCGCCCGTCTGGACCCGAGCTCATGGCATAATCTGTAGGCCAGGGCACGCAAAAGGTCGGCATGCTCACCCCGTGGCTCGAGGCCTTTCCCTCGACGGCCTCCCACCTCGTCGACGAGATGGACCACCACGTCGGCTACAGGCTATCCGACGTGATACAAAACGGGCCCTCCAAGGTGCTCAGCCAGACGACCAATGCCCAGCCCGCCATCATGGCCACGTCCATCTTCATCCTGCGCATCCTCGAGCGCGAGTACAACTTTCGCGTCGCCGACCACTTTGACGTGACTCTGGGCCATTCGCTCGGCGAGTTTGCCGCCCTGGTCGCCGGCGGCTACCTGGCCTTTGAGGACAGCCTGCACCTCGTGCAGCGGAGAGCCGAGGCCATGTCCGAGGCCACCAAGCGAGCCATACACGACTACGGCGGCGAGTACGGCATGGTGGCCGTCATCACCGAGCCCGAGTACCTGGCGGCCCTCATCGACGCCATCCGCGACTTTGTCGGGCACTCGAGCGCCGGCAGCAAGGCCGAGAGCAGCCAGGACGTGCCGCCCATCGAGCAGGTGCTCATCTCCAACATCAACAGCAAGAACCAGATCGTACTCAGCGGCAACATGGAGCGCATCAAGACGCTCATCGCCCACGTGCGCCAGTTTCTGGGCCACGACCCCCGCGCCGTGCGCCTCCACAGCGACAGCCCCTTCCACAGCCCCATCATGAAGCCCGCAGTGGCGGTGATGCAGGCGCTCCTCAACTCCAAGAGCCGCGTGCCCGGGCGCGGCGACGCCGACATGGTGACGTTCCCCGCGGCGCTGCCGTGCATCAGCAACGTCAGCGCGCGGCCCTTTGCCAGCAAGGAGGAGCTCAAGGAGCTGCTGGCCCGGGGCTGCCTGGAGACGGTGCGGTGGTGGGACAGCATCAAGTACCTGGACCAGGAGGAAAAGGTTCGCCGCTGGGTCGGCATCGGCCCGGGCAAGGTCGGCCGTAACCTGGTGGGCAAGGAGGTGGGCGTCAGGGGCAGGGACTTGGTCAAGGGCGGAGGCGTGTGGGCGATTACGGACCCGGCCGAGGTGGAGGAGGTGCTGAGGGGGCTCGAGGAGACGGCTGGACTGGTCGACGACGAGGAGTGAGTTGCGGACACGAGTCAAGCCGTACTTTTGCCTGCCGCTGAGACTGCTTCAGACTCGCGTCTTGTGCGTGTTGAGAGGGCTCTGGCGAATATCGGCAGGCGGACTGGGGCCAGTGCCTTTGATCAATGTGTTTCTCAGCTTTTCACTTGGCCAATTATGGTGTTTTGTCTAGGTTCCCGGTGCCCGTTGACGGTGCTCGTGGTGTCTCTGCCCAGACGGGTTCAAAGGTCACGCTGCCTTGACATGGTGCGGAGTTGGGTGGCAAATGGATAGACGGAATAAATACTAGTTTCTAGGCAAGAGAGATGTATATAATGCTGAAAAAGGCTATGCAAGAGGAGGATGGCTATCTTAATCGTCTCCTTTTTCTCTCGACTGTAAGATTAGATAGCAACGGCACGGAGAAATTAGACGGCGGCTCAAGGACAAGGGGTTCGGCTCCGTTGAGTCCCAAATCGCCATTGGCTTGGGGCTTAACCGTGCTATTTGCGTTTTTAGCGTCGTTTTGTATACTAGCGAGGACGACGGTGGAATTAGGGGGCTCCAGGCTTTCATCCTGGCTCAGTTTCTTTGCCACCTTGCCCGAGACTTTAGGACAGGCTATGTATAGTATAACATGTTAGTACCTTGGATGATGCAGATGGGCGTTGGAACTCACCCTGGCTGGTGCCGCTGACTACCCTGTAGCTGTCTGGATCCTTGTTGCTGGCGCTGCAGACGTTGACGCCTTCGGCAAAGATGCCCACCTTTTCGCCGAAGTCGGAGAAGGACGCAACCTTTTCTTTGGCATCCACTGCGCCGACGGTGATTGCCGTGTCGGCCGAGGCCGGGGAGGCGGTTCTTGCGTCTTCCTGCCGTCTGCATCAGGCTCGGTTGCACGGCAGACAGGCACGACATTAACATACCCTTTCATTGCCGGCGGCGGCGACGGAGATGACGCCGTCGCCGGCCACCTCGTCGACGACGGTGTTGACGCACAGCGACTTGCCGCCGCCCACCGACAGGTTGGCCGTGGCCGAGGTCAGGTTCATGGCCCTCATGGAGTCTCTGCAGAACTTGAGGCCCTGGGTGATGTCCATGACGTCGCCGCCGCCGTCCTTGCGCAGGATCTTGATGGGCAGCACCATGCAGTTGGGCGCCTCGCTGATGGTGGCGCCGGCGGCGAGCGCGGCCACGTGGGTGCCGTGGCCGTTTGTGTCGTTCATGGTCGGTTCCTTTGTGAAGTTCTTGCCCTTCATGAGCCGGTTCCCGAACTCGGTATGGTTGTTGACGCCCGAGTCGAGGACGCAGATCATGCACGGGTTGCGCGGCGCTTGGGCCGTCGAGTTGTTGCGCTTCTCGGGCGTGCAGGGCACGTCTGCTTCCTCCCTCTTGACGAGCTGGTCGGCCCACAGCTCGGGATACTGCATGAGCGAGTTGGCCTCGATGTCTTTGACCAGCGGGTGGCTTGCCAGTTCCTGGACCATGTCGGGCGCGCACTCGACCCTCATGGCGTGCCACGAGTTTATGCTGCACACGTCGACCTCGTCGGACAGCATGCGGCCGTCGACGCTGCGTTTCCGGACATTGCGCCTCTTGACCTGGGCCTGGACGCTCTGGCGCATGGCCTCGAGATCGGCCGCGCTGATGTTGGAGTTCAGCACCACCATGTAGCTGTCGGGGATGGCGTTTGTGACATTAGGGTTGTTGACGAACTCGCGGACCTCGTCGGGTATGCCGCCCGCGCTTCGCCTGACTGCGTGCGGTCTGCTGCTGAGCCCATGCGCCAAGGACAGGAGGGGGAGGAGGAGAGCGGCGAGGGCACGGGGCGCCATGGCGGGTTCGAGCGCACAGCGCTGGAACTCGGGAGAAGGGCAATAATGTGCCAGTGTTTGGGTGGTTAGCAAGAGCGGAAGAGCTGGAGAAGAAGCATGGGCCGCTGAGCAGCCGCGTGTGAGAGCGGTGGCGCCAGCGCGATGATGCAAGCCAAATGAATATACCAACGGAAAAAGAACAATGCTGATGCAAACAATCGCTAGAACGGACAGGTCAACGGAGCGCGGCGGCGAGGCAGAAAGGGACGAGAAGTCGGGACGGTTGCATCGACATTTGGGAACCAGCGGAGGTGCCCAACATCAACGTCTGAAGACTGGCCGTGTTTCAGCTTGGCCCATGACTCGGCCGTAATCGGCTGACACGAGGCTCGCTGCCTCACACAAGCCCCGGCCAAGACGTCGAGGATCGAAAGCTCTTGGCCCAAGCCTCGAGGGGGTGATTTGCAACGCGGCCGAGGGAGAGGGCAAAGCTCCTGTAGGAGGAGGAAGGCGGCCCCATGGCACGGCCAAGACGAAGTCATCAAGAGACGGGTCACGATGATGGCGGCCGAGGCTGGTGGGCCGCGCTCCGAGGCCCCGACGGGAGTTTCTCCCCCCGCGAGTTCATGGGTATAGGGCAACGAGGGATAGGGCAACGAGGGCGAGAGAAGGCGGCGCATAATCTCCACCTCGGCCACGTTTGGGGTTTAGGCGCCGCCAACGCTCAAACATGTCTCGCGGCAAGTGCCCTGTCTGTCTCGCGACGGCCTCGTGTTGGACTAGCGGCCCGCTCGGCGCTGGCCGCGCGCCTTGAATAAGGCTGGCCATGATTCTTCATGCGACGGCCTCGGGTCGGGTCGGTCACCACTTGCTCGAGCCATTGATTGACCTTTTGGCTCTGGACCGCCCGCCGCCCGCGGCAACTGAGCGATGACTTGCATTATGGATTCTCGTCTTGGCGGAAAGTAAATTCCGTCAGGAGTGGCTGGGCTAAATCAGTTGGCTAGGCTACGAGGCCAAACCCGTTGCTCAACCCCGTTTAAGCCACCATGCCGTCTCTTGACTTGAACTTCCCAAGTCTTGCTCTTTCGTCGGCCATTTTCTCTCCCGAGCATCTTCAAAGGAAACGTTCCAGCTAGGCACGCCTGAAAACACAGGCCAAACTGCCCGGCGGCGCTGCCAAGAACCTTGCCTGACTGAGACGGTGCATTGCTACAGCTACCAACTGGTAAGTGAGCGACGGGCAAGTCACCCGCAGGTCAAGGCCCTGTCGTGTGACGCCCGCTGATGACGGCTCTTACATGCATGCATGTACCATCGGACCAGTGGCGCTCTCTCCACGGCAATTGCCAACAGGACCAGGAACAGACGACCCGTACAGAGTACATGTCGCTGGGTAACACGGTAATCCATCAGCAGCCATCACCGCTTCCTTGCACGTGTCTGGTTCCTCAACAACAGCGCTGCAAAGACCTGAATATGGATTAGACGCAGACCGAAGCTGACCAACAGGGGGTAGACATGGCACCTCGTTGGCTGCGTACATGGAGAGAGTACCCGGTAGAGATGACTGCCTCCGGAACAGCAATCATCTTCATGAGTCATGTAATGGCGGTCCATGTCCCCTCAATGGGATCCGGTGCCGACCCGTGAGATTACTCTGCCGCTCCTCTGCAGATGCAACTGTGAATAATCATAACTCGTGCCTTGGTCGTCCCACCTCGGAGCGCCAGGTGTATCCGAATTCGACAATTAGGTTGCAATCAGCATATGCATCTCATCAACGCACGCTCCAGAGAGCATCGTCGCCTCCATCTCGGACCGCTGGAGTTGCCTCGATCAGGTATCACGTAGCGCGAGGCGTCTCTGGCAGAGCAGTGAAGTCATAATGGCACCGGGGAGCGCTCACTGTGAGGCATGGGGCATTTCAAACTATATAAAGGGGTGTTGAATCACACAGGTTCGCATCCAAACCAAAGTCAACATCGCTCCAGTCCCGAGCCCAACTTCCAAACATCTCAACTCTTCGTTTCCCAACAACGCCATCTATTCCTCGATCTACAATGAAGTCATCGGCCACCGTCATTCTTGTCCTCGCCGGGCTCGTGGCAGCCAGCCCTGCGGCCGTCAACCCGGATTCCGCCAATGTCCTTGCCAGAGACGCCCATCTCGAGGCTAGGAGGTGCAAGCAAGGCCAAAATCACTGCAGAAGGCACAGCGAATGCTGCAGCGTAAGTGTCTTCAGATTCGGCTCGTGGGGAGTCTGGTATCCAGCGGTATGCTAACAGCATAGCAGAAGAAATGCGTCCGTGTAAGCGCCGGTTGAAATCCAATGCGCGTTGCAAGTCTCGAGTCTGGGGCTGAACTGACAACGAGATACAGGGCCTGGGAGAGCCTAGCAAGCGATGCGTGAGTTTGACCGTGGCCGTCTCTTCCAACGAGTTGCTCCAGTCGTCCATACTAATCAACATGGTCTTGAAATAGGAATACTAAGTGTGGACTCTGTGGAGGATAGTTGGTGGCTAGGCTAGCGTTGCATGGAGTTCTCCACTGGAGTTTAATCTCGGGCAGCGGCTGGCGGACTAGATAAACTTGGTGTTAGCTTGATAGAGCAAACAGCGCTTTCAGGCTACGCACCGCCATGCGATGACTTGTTGCTTTACGGTGAATGGTGCAGCGTCGATGATGCCCTCGCGCGTAGTCTGAGCAAGGGGATGTGAGAGGTTGTAAGTCGGAACCATTTGATTGGCATGGCAAAGCCCAGTAGTTGTTGAGAGCTGTCGGAGGGCGAGCTCAGAATGCACACCAAGGGAAGCAACAAAGGCACGAGCACGACATCCATCGTCTCTGCAGTCTGCGCCTTGGTGCAAGAAGGAAGCCTACAAAGCGAGTCCCGGCGCTGGCTGTCAGTGTCTCAGTGTCGGGTAGCTAGGTAGCTACCTAGGTAGCTAGCTGCATTACATAACACGGCCGGTCCCGTCCCGCACACAGCCAGCGAAGCCAAGCCGCCAGCCCAGCAAATCCGTCCCGACTTCAACCTCGCAACCGCACCCACGCCTCCAGGGCGCTCCCTCGTCGCCCTCTCCGCCCGCTCCACCATGACGACCGCCATCCCGTCAATCGCCTGTCTAGGCGTCATTGGGCGCAACGCAAGTTACCCCCCCCCCCGATGGAGGAGGACCCTCTGCTCACACCGCCGCCCCGACGGCAGAACAACCCGCTACACATGTCCATCTTCCCCTCGCACGACCCAGCCACAGACACGCTCGCCCCGCTACGCTCCCCGCTTCAGTTCTCGCTGCTCCTCTCCTCCACCATCGACGTCTTTGACCTGCGCGCCCGCCACAGCGGCGCCCCAGCCCAGCAGACCCCCGCCGGCCTCGTCGCCGGCCTCGTCACCGGCGACGCGGGCCTGCTTCACGCCATCGACGACCGCCTCGCCGCCTACGGCTTCGAGACCAACACGGGCGTGCGCATGGTCTGCGTCGTCGACATGCGCGGCCGTAGTGGCGCCGTCGCGGATGCCGCCGCCGCCGCTGCTGCTGCCGCCGCCGCCTCCGCCGCCTCTGCCTCCTCTCCCGCCGCCTCGGCGCCGCCGCTGCTGAGGCCTTCGGGCGCGGGCCTGCGCGACGCCGAGCTCAAGCCCGTCTTTCGCGCCATGCAGACCGCCTACGTCCGCCTGCTGCAGAACCCCTTCTTCGACCCGGATGAGCATGCTCCCCTCGGCGGCCGCGGCGGCAGAGGCATTTCGAGCAAGCGTTTTATAGAGGATATGAGGCGTATAGGCGAGGCCTGGACGCCCGGGGTGACCAGTCTTTGACTTTTGATCTGCCGTCATGGTTTGACTGGTCATGGTTCGACCTGGGGCGTGGCATTGCATGGCGTTTCTGGGCCTTTTATATCTGGCCTTTCACGATATCCACGGCACGGGACAACGCAGTCCCCATACCATTGAAAGGCCCCCGTCTCTTTATTTCTAGCCCTGCCCTTGTTCCCAGGTCTTCTAGAGCTCAGCGTATGAGCAGGAACTCTAAATGTTCAAGCGCAACCTCCCCCGGATCCCATTCCCCTTTACTGCCCGTCGTCTTGCTTCCGCAGACGCTCCACACTCCACCTGGACAGTCCGGCCATCTCTTGCACCTCGACGCTCGCCCCCACCCCTTCCCCCAAGTGTGTATCGCGCCCGACCGCTTCTGCCGCGGGCGTCGGCGTCGACACGACCCCGCCCTCCCAGTGCCGCGCGTCGACTGGCAGCGGCTGCCACCAGTTTCCCGTCCTGGCATGCCACGCTGCGCTACAGAGTTCCCAGAGCCGCGACGCAGCCCGCTTGTACGCGAAGCGCTCATCCTCGCCCGTAAAGGCCCCCGTGTTGCCAAAGTCGACGAGGGCGCCGGGCCGCTCGAGGCCAAAGTCCGAGTCCTGGTCGGGGTCGTATCGCGACGCGCCTGACTCGGCATCGTAGTAAGACACGTTTGGCCGGAAAGGCGACGTCTGGTCCTGATACACCTCCGCCACGGTTTCAGAGTACGTGGCATCGTCCGAGTCGTCGGGTAGCCCTGGCGTGCTTTCGGGCCCTCGTCGCGCCTCGGGGAAGAAGAGATCGTCGGGCGGGCTGTCGGCTCTGATGACGAGCTTGCAGCGCGCCTCGTATAGCGCGTCGAGAAAGGTGATGAATCGGCGCGCCTCGTTCTTCTGCAGCACCGTCAAGACGGGCACTTGATCGATGATGAATGTGTGATAGGATGAAGCCATAGTAATGTAGTCGGCGGGTCCAAAGGCCTCGACCAGTCTGGCAAAGCTCCAGTAGACGACGCCATTGCGATGCTTTGGGGTGCATACGTTGCGCCCGTACACGACGACTGTTGAAGGGTCCCACGAGATCTTGCCTGCCTCGGTCCATGAGACCATGCCGCACACCTTGTGCCCCCATAACTCGTCGCCCTCTCCACAAAGGTGGTAGTGATGAGGCTTCTTGCTGGGCTCGTCGTCTTGCTCTGGGCTGTCGTCGCCAACGCCGTGTCCGCCCTTTCCCGCAGCCGCGATTCTCGCAACGTCCCGCGCGTCCGCCTCCTCTTTGCGCCTCCAGTCTTTCGCGCCCTCCATCTGCCAGAAATCGCATCTAGCTTTCAGGACGTCGAGAAAGACGGCAAAGTCGCTACTACGGCCATACAGATCGCCCGCTGGCTTGGCCTGGGGACCCCATAGCTTGCGCATCAAGCTCTGCGCTGGTCCTGGCGTGTAGTCAGTCCCCACGGCTTTCTGTAGCTCCTCGGGCATGCGGTTCGACGAAGCCACCAGAACGCCACCGAACTGGAAGAAGGCGACAAAAAGATGGCCGAGGATCTTGCTAGCTGCTCGGTCGGGAAGCTGAAACTCGTCCAGGAACAAGATGGGCGATTCATCGACAAGCTTCTTGGCCATCCAGACGAGCGAGTAGTCGGGCTCCGGCATTGAAGCATCTCCGTCTCCTTGTCTGTGTTTCTCGAGCTGCGAAAAGGTGTAGAGCATAAAGGTATTAAAGTGCCATCGTCGCTTGCGCCCCGTCGGCAGGCCGTGAGCCAGCAAGTCCAGCAGCATCGACTTGCCTGTGCCCACCTCTCCGGAGAGAAAGAGACCCTTTGGCGAGTCAATCTCAATGGCGGATTCGTGGCCATTGAGAATCCTTGTCAGAGCCAGGCTGTCGCGATCGTCGGCGGCCGGTAAGAGGTGCCGGAAGAGCGGGTTGCGCCAGATGGCATGATGGCGGAGAGCGAGGATGCCGTGCGCCGCCTCATTGTGCGGGAGCTTTGGCTCAGTGAGGCGGGCAACTTGGTTGAGCCTTTGCCGGTACTCAAGCTGCGGCGAGTAATCCTTGATGCGAAGATAGACATGGCGGAGGTGCCTCGCCAGCCGATGCTGAGCCGGGTCCGGCGCATAAGTGCCAGACCTGACCAACGTCTGATATTTGACCAATGGGTCAGTGATGGCGACTGCCGTAGAGAATGGCTTCATTGTTTGTCAGATCTGGCCGGGATATGCCATGGCCACGAGATGAAGCCCGGCACCTTCTAATCAAGCCTGCAGGGGAGCTGTCATGACCGTCTTGAGGCCTACGTGAACAGTCGTTGGACTTTGCAGTGGCGGACTCGCCGGAAAGCCACAAAAGATTGATTCTCGAAGGGTTGGTTCCCCTGCTGTAGGCCAGTATTCGAGTCTTGGGCCAACCACTGCGGTCAGTAGGCAGATGTCAGCCGCCGATGACGCTTGCACGGATGCTGAGAAACTTGTCGTCGCTTGCGACAAGGCAAAGGGGCTGTTTGTCTAGGCGCGACGGCAACTAGCGGACAATAGCCCGCCAGGTCAAGAGTGCTGGATCGCCAATGGATGGCGAGGGCAGTGTCGCGTGCATGTGGTTGGTGGTCGCACGACGATCGATCGGTGGGCGATGATTCAGTGACGACAGAGGGCGAGTCGAGGTACAGTACGAAGCACCTGGCGGTCGGTCAGGTGAGCATCGAGTAGATCAGATAGCGTGGGTGGGGCTCTACATCGGAGAGCCAGCCTCGTGGTCAACGTCTCAGGCAGGAGAGGGGCAGAAGCCAATGAGAGGCTCTTCTTTTGGTGTCTGCCAGTACTGGCAAGTACCGGCTCCACAACATCATCAGCGGGACCCCCGGCGGCAATAGGCCGTTGCGCGAGGCCGTTGCGCGCGCCAGGGCGACCTGGGCCTGTGTATGTACAGTACTAGCATGTATTCGTACTCCGTACAGGCCTAGCTTTTCTGCCGGGGATTGATTTGTTTTTCGACCAAGACAGCCAGCCAAGGCAGGCTGCACGCAACTCCCACTGCATGCCCGTCCCTCCGCCTCCAACAACAAACCTCATCCTCAACACCCATCGCAATATCGCAGCCATCTTCGATTGTCCGTCGTCGCCTCAAGCACTGGGCAGGGCGGCCCGAGATGCGCCTGTGAACCTGTGACACCGTCCCGCGCGCGCTCGTTTCCACGCCAACTCCAAGTCAGCATCCCTCTCCGCCAAAAGCATCGCTTTCGACATGTTTTCGCCATCCGCAGCCGACGGAGGCCCGGCCACGGCCACTCGATCGCGCCGTCGTCAACGTCCCAAGAGCTCGGAAAGCCTCGTCCAGCAGCCAAAGGCTAAACGGCAGCGCCTGCCTCTGACGGAGCAGACTTTTGCCAATCCAGAGCCCCAACCCGACATGATGGAGCTCAAGACGGACAAGGTCGCCACCCTCGATTCCAAGCACGCCGCCGCCATCGAAGATGCCCATCGCACGCCTCGCAGGGAACTCACCGTGCGGACCAAAAAGCCCAAGCACGGCGACCGAGCTGCAAACAAGGGTGACGGCAGTCTTGTTCTGGTTTGTGTACCTCGAGGCTTTCGAACGTTGGATCCTCCCTCGCTAATCTCGCTCGTATAGGCGAGCACGAACGCCTTTACCGTGTCCAAGCTGCCGGCCTTGCCAGATAGAATCAGATCGGATTGGTCAGGTATGTTTTGTCCTCGCGCTCTCTCCGCATCGGAGCCAGTGCTAACAACATCAATGTCATCCAGGAAACCAACACGCCGAAATCTTCTCGTCGACCGGTTACGCCTTGACCCTGACACCGGCGCATGCCATCGTCTGGCCGTACAACGCCACCTCGCAGTCGCCCGAAACATTCACCTTCACTCTCCCTTCCGCTTCCAAGCCCAGCGACCCTCTCCCGGTGGGATGCCTCGTCTCCCCTCCTGCGTCCTCGACCGAGCCTGGTCTCGTCGTCGTCATGTCCGGCAGCGGAAAAGTCGTTTACTGGGAGTCCATCTCCAGCGCGGCGACTTTTGCCTTCATCAAAAAGGACCGATCCGGCGTCGAGCACCTGATATCTGGCATGTCCTCGGGTGAAAAGGTCATTGCCATCACCAATGCTGAGTCGGCAGGCTTCATCTTGACTTTCAGCACCGGAAGATTGGCATACATGAGTGTGAGGGATGGTCACGGGCGTCCCGCCGTCTCAGTTCAGTTCCTGAGGACTGGCCTCGTCTCTTCCGGAAGTGGCATATTTGGGAGCATTCGCCATGCCTTCTCACACCTGTCCCTGCGAGGAGATGTTGCCGCCGTTCGCGCCGATCGATCATCTCGCGTCGGCGAGCGGAACATTGTTGCGCTCACGAGCAAGGGTAAGCTGCAATCTTGGGCGGTTCACCGTGGGGGGCACCACGAGCCAACGGGTGAGGCCGACGTTCGAGAGCGCCTGGTCGCAGCTCTTCAAGAGACGGATCGCACGAGCCAGGAGTTCTCGGCCGACACCTTTGAAGCTCTCGACTTTACCTTTGTCCCCAAAGGCCTCGAACGCAAGTATCTAGCCCTGAGTAGGCTGAGCGACGCCATGGCGTCCGACAGCCCCAACGTACAGCATCTACTGCTGCTCGTTAGCCTGACCCGCAGAGGCGTGTCCCGATACGCGCTGGTCGAGGTTATCCTGAACCCCAACTACTGCCAAATCGGCATGATTCGACCCATTACCTCGTACTCGACCCCCTCGGCCCAGGCGGATCCTACCCAGAGCGTGAGACCATGCATATACCTGCCCCGCCCGGCCCTGGTGGCGTTTGTTGTCCTCGATCATGCCGCCATCATCGCATCAGTGGCCACTCCACCAGAGTCCCCCGAGTCGCAGCTTCAGACGGACAGTCACATCTTGCCGGCCTCCTTCGAAGACGTGGTCGATTTCAGAGAAGACAATGTCCACGAAATCGTCGGCTCTGGCTTCGAGGAGACCCCCGCGATCCCTTCTGGCCACGAAGAGAACCGAGCCGTTCGGCACAAGACCAAGAACCCGGCCGTCGTGCTCATGGTTCGCGGCGCGGGCGTCGTGCGAATCGTGACGACCGACGTTGACAAATTCGCCAGCGATCAGCCTCCTCGCGTGTCTGCTAAGAGCAAGCTCGAGCAGGCCGTCTTCTTTGGCATCAAAAAGGACAACCCGCTGGTGTTCGACGGGCGCCAAGATTTCGACTTCACCAGCGACGAGATTGCCAAGGCAGCTCTCGAAATCAGCCACGAAATTCTCTGCTCCTCCACGCCATACATATCCACGTTGCCGGCATCCCTGGAAGAAAATATGCGTGCGCGATCGAGCGCGCTTGAGAGACTCATGTTGCACCTCAAGGCCATTGGCGCGGATCTGGATCGCAACACTCGCTGGCAGCTACTGTTCAACGCAGAGAAGATGCACGTTGCTGTTCTGCTCTGGAGACGGCACGAAGCCTTTACGGCGACCCGGCCCGCGGACGACAAGAAGAGCATGGTGGGCTCCATTGTCGAATTCGTCCAAGAGGGCCATCTTGGCCACCCCAACAAAAGCATTGGCGAGGTGGATGCTGTCCGGCACTGGTTTACCAATGACATCTATCGCCTCGAACTCTTCGTAACCTGGGCCTACGAGGTGATCAAGGTCCAGTATAAAGACAAGCTCCTGGACGATGTGCAGATGACGATTGCGTTGCATGAGGCGATGCACGTCAACATCATCACCCACACGGGAGCACATGATTTTCGAAAGAAGAATCTGGCTCTATACGGTCTGGGCCAGGAACAGCTGCGGATGGGCATTTTGCGCGACGGATACGAAGGCCTTCCGGAGCCTTGGACGGGCTGTCTGTACGTCGCCAACAACGTCAAGCGCCTGGCCGACCTCTGCGATCAGTGGTTTAAGACCTACGACCAGCTACGAAAGTCGGACCCCAGCCTCATGGCCAAGATCTACGACGACCTACCGGCGCTGATTGACGCCATGCTTACTTCTGTGTTGGAGTATGCTCGCTGGGGAACGGCAAACTCGGAGCGCAAGGCGCTGGCACAAGAATACGTCAAAACATATGACGCGGAGCGACATGCCAGGCCTGTGTCGTTGGCGCGCCTCGGCAAGTGGGAGCAGGCAGCCAAGATTGCCGAGAAGCACGGCTGCCTGAGCGCCCTGGGGGTCATTCTGCTCGAACATGTCGATACGCTGGAACATCGAATGGACGAGCCCGATCTGTCCGAAGCGGAGCTTACCAACCTGAGAAACCTGCGCCAGGCAAAGAAGATGCAACTGGAGGATTCGTTTGGTAAATATGGCGAGCCGTTTGCGTTCCCCGTCTACGAATGCCTTCTCGCGAAGCACGGCGTGGCGGCTGTCATGGATTTCGAACTGGACACGCTCGGATTCAAGACTCGATTTCTTCGAAGCCGGCGTGGCCTTGCTCGCATATCATGGATCAACGACGTGCAGCAAGAGAAGGACGTTGGCCACGCGGCCACTACCCTCATGAACCTGGCGCTGTCAGGCGAAAACCAAGTCTGGAAGAAGAAGATTGAACTGAGTCTGAGCAAGCTCGCCCTCCTGGCCGAAGCCGAAGATCAACATCCGCCGCAACATTCCTTTACGGTGAAGTCAGATGACAATTACGATGTCAGGAGACTCGAGAAGGTCGACAACGAGTTGATCGTCGTCAGAATTCAAGACCACCTGTACAGCCAGGTGCTTCCGAGCACGTATGATGCCGTCGACAGCGCGGCCGCCCTCAACTTCGCCCTTGAAGCCCACAGCACCAATATTCCCCGGCGGCAAAAGGCGTTGCTCCAACTCTTCACCGACGGCATGGCAAAACTGCTTGATCATCAAGCTCTCGACCCAATGTACCTCATCGACCTGCTGACCCTAGTTGCCTTGGGCCCTGAGTCGAGGGAGGAGATTGCCCATCCATTCTGGATGGCTCTGAAGGTTGCCGAGACTGCCTGCCGCGCCGACGAAGCCAAGGACGCCAAGAAGCTGATTTGGAGACGACTGTTCATCCGGGACGACTGGGCCAAGATCAACGACACGCAGCTCAAAGACGACGTCGAGGTTGTGAATCGTGTCGCCGACACTGAGCTGTTTGCCATGTTTACGGACTGCATTCGATTCCGTAAGCTCCTTCTCCCCGACTCTCTTGGACTCAAGCTGGTTGCGTGACGTGCTAACACCAAAGCAGAGAATCCCCAGTCGCCGTTCCGGCCCATGGAGCCCCAGGAGAGCCTGGGCGTCTTCACCGAGACTCTCGACCGCCGATTCCAGAACTTTGCCGAGAGCGAGCAGGCCAAGCTGGTCGAGGCGATGCGGTGGGAAGACAAGGTCCTCGCTCAGTACATTGAGAAGAACCGGCTGGCCCAATGGGTGCGCTCGGCCTACGAAACGGCTCAGACAGAGGTTGAGAACATCGCGGAAGACAACATTCGCGCCGGCGGCCCTGCGGTCGACGCGCGCGAGCGTATGCCGCTATTTGGTCGCAGGCGAAGCTCTGCGGCGGATCACGCCGCGTCCTTGCAAGGCTCGGCATAGGCGTCGGCGACGAACACGCGAAGGGCTCTCTTTTCCATGGCCGGCGTTGGACTATCCTCCATGTTGACGCGTTTCTGCGTGACGCCTGCTTCGTGCCACCCATGGGCACAGAATGTACATTAATTGCAAAAAAAAGGGGAATGAGCTGAAGGAGAAGCTCCTTGCACGAGCGAAGGAGTGGGCGCCTCGAGGCCTCTGCCGGCCACGCTTGGCGGCCACGAGGTCTGCTGCGGCCACGGATGATACCTGGGGGCTCTCGCGCGACGACGGTCGAGGGCGGGCTTGCCTACTTGCTGCACGCATGGATGACGGGAGGAGGGCACGTCAGGGGGGCGACGAAGGTGAAGAGGGGAAAATCGGACGGTTTGCCGTGGACCGCATCACGACGGGCACCAGAACACTCTCTCGTGTTTCTTTTCTACTTCTTGTGCTAGGCGCGGACAATGGTTCATATTCTTGGCGGGCGGTGGCTCGCCTCGACGGCCAACCGAGGCCTCTCACACTCGTCTGGACCACATCCGTGGCTGTGAACGCGATAATGGGGTGACCGCTGCGCTTTAAGCGTCTGTCCTGGGTGAGGCTCCCTCCGGGCAGCCATTTACATGCGCGATCACGAGAAAGGCGCCGTCGTGGCACGCGAGGTGGGCGTCAAACAAGTTCATCCCAGCGTTAATTACATGCCAGCCACGCCCCGGGCGCCAATCTCAATCTCCTCGGCGCATCGTCCCAAACGAGATAAAAAAGAGAGCGACCTTTTCCCAGTCCCGTTGTACCTTGCAAGCGCAAACCGTCGAGCAGCAGTCTGTGAGCGTCCAGAGAGAGCGAGTGTGCTGCGGGGCCGCCGAGAGACGCGACGGCCCTAGTTAGACCTTCATCTTTCTTCTCTTGCCGACCTGGGCCGAGAAACCCGTCTTGATGGCCGTGACACTGCGCCGGGATCCGCAATTGTTGCAGGTGATGAAGTATAGTCGGTTCTCGCCCTTGCTGAGCTCGGTGTCGGGGGACTTGCAAGTCTTGCAGGTCACGTACTCGACTGCGTCTTGGCGTTAGCGACGGTGTGACAAGGAGGGAGGGCGAGTTTGGCGACTCACTGATGTATTTCCTGACAACGTTTTCAATCTGTTTTTGCTGGAAGCGACCCTTGATGACAAGTCTCCTACTCCCGTCAACAGAGCCGTTTGTTCCCAGCTCAGCAAACAGATAGGCAGTGACGTGCTCGTCTGTCCGCTTCATGCGCTTGCAAATGTCGGCAATGTTGGCAAAGACGGTTTTCCGGTTGCCTTCGCGCATGCACTGCGGAGGCGGGATCTTGTAGCTCTTTGTGCCGCTGAGGGCGTGGTCGGGATTCTTTTGCGACAGCTGGCTAAAGAAGCGCTGGAGCAGGAGGCTGTAGCCGATGGCCTTTGTCTCGTCGTGAGCCCAAATGCCGGTGCCGGCGTCCATGTCGCCCTGTTCCTCGGTCTCTGGCTCTGCCGCATCGTCGGCGTCCTTTACCTCGAGCTGCTTGAGCCTTGCAGCGAAGTCATCGTCCTCGGCCGCGTCCTTGACCTTTTTCTTCTTTTTCTTCTTCATGGACAGGTCGAGGCCGCCATCATCGGCAGGAGCGGCGCCATCCTCGGGAGCATCAGCGTCCTCGACCTTCTTCTTCTTCTTCTTCTTCTTCAGAAGAGAAAGGTCGAGGCCGCCATCCTCGGGTGGGGGGGCGTCGTCCGTGGCGGCTTGAGGGGAGGCATCAGTAAAGGCTCCGAGGGCAGCAGACAGCGGCGGCGTACGGGCAGAGTGGGACTGGGCCGTGTCCTTGGGCTCGTCAGCGGCGTTGACCATGGTGACGGAGCCGTCGGTGTCGACGACTACTTGTGCCTTGGTGAAAGTGACTGATTTTCGAGGCTTTCGCGGAACGTGGTCCTGCGGGAAAAAGAAAAAGAGATATGTTAGTCACACGATGAATATACGAGAAGGAGGGAAAAAATCAAGCAGGTCAGGGAAGCAGGCCGTAGAGGCTCGTACCGATGGGAAGGGAGGAAAGGGGATGTCGGGCGGGGTGAGTCAAGGAGGAAGCGAGGCAAAAAAAGATGGTTGCCTTTACGCGAGGGAGCTCTGGTGGTGGTGGTGGTGGTGGTGGTGGTGTCGGGCACGGGTTGGGGAGGACGGAATAAGGACGGGCCAGTGGAGGGCGGGGAAAATTGCCCACCTAGGCAAGGTACAAAGTGCAGCAGTGCAGCCTTGCTAGGATGTAGAGGTAGCCAGGGCGTGGCGAAGCTTACCTCATCCAGCACGGGCAGACGCTGTACAGAACAGACGCTGTACAGTACCGTCGCCGTACAGTACAGTGTTGGGTGATGGGCGGGTGGATGCAGGGTCGCAGAGGAAAAGAAACCATCGACACTTACTTGGCTGTCCATGGCTGTCTGCAGTCTAGAGTCGAAGAGCGCGCCCTTTTCCGTCTCCTCCGGGGTGGCTGAATTGGTGCGTCTGTAGGGAGAATCAATGCTGTAGAACCACGGCTTCCCGTCGTCAGCCCGCGTCGTTGCTAAGCCCGGAACGGTCTGCGTCGACGTTGCTTCGGGCCCGGGGGAAGAGGGGATGCGCGCCGTCTCGGGTATCGCCTTGTTGGTTATGAGCGTGTTGCGCACTCCCTTTTGGGTTTTTTGTCAAGGACTTCAACCAGCGGGCGAGCGAGTGACGAGGTGGACAAGTGCGTCATGCCACAGCGCATGCACGTGATGAAATGATCCGTTTCAGGGCCAGGCACGTGATGATAAGGCCCTTGGTATCTGCATCCTCCAGGTCGACCTCGGGACCCGTCATCAGCCCCGGCCGTTGAGACGCCGACGACGACAACGACACGACAACGACACGACAACGACGAGCTCCCACCATCGCCCGCTCGCGACCCCATGAAAACCCATACGCCGCCCCGCCAGGCGTACCCGTGTAGGCGCCTCCCTTGACGCAGGCTTCGCTGGTACTTGGACCACCCGCCTGCTAAGCTCCTCGTCAAAACCTCACTTTCCATCAGTCGTCTCCTCACCGTCCCGCTTCCGATAACGCCCACGACGCTTGGACCCCCGCTTCTCTTGCCCGTCTCCCCTTACAATGGCGGCCGCCGAATCCCTCATCGATCTCCACGATACGTCACTATCCGATGACAAGGACGACGTCGACTCCCTCCCTTCGCTGTCAACCAGTGACATTTACTCGGATGCAGACTCCGAGGCTCAGGCCGAGTGGGAACGGAGCTTGGAGCAGCTTCAGCTCGTCCTCACCATGATGATTGTGCCATGGGTGGGCAAGTACTTTGGGCGCAAATTTGCCTTTTGGAGTATGACGGCTTCCCGTCTCCCCTCGTTCCGCCCGTGGTTGGCTGACAAGAAGCTTTTTGCTACCCACAGGCTGGGCTCGGTACCTGGAATGGATGCACAACGTCGAGGTGCAGTGGACAAACAAGAAGTCGTTCAAGGTCGCGGGCGTCATAGAAACCGCCGCAACACTTTAGAGCGCATGCCTCAACGCAGAGAGGGCTCTGTTCGGCACCATGGATGCAGAGTCGGCGACGAAGTGAAGCGAAGCAAGCAAAGCGAATGTCGGTGCTCGCGCACGTGCGGACAATTGGGTCGCCGACTTCTACGACTCTAGAACGAAGGACAAGTGCGACGTTGGAGGGGAAGGGTCTCACAGCTGCCCCGAGCTCGGCAAACTCTTGTGCCACCAAAACGTGTATCGCTACATTGACGGGGCAACAAGTGACGGACAGAATCTAGATATGTCACCATAGACGGCATTGGGGACGAGGGAAGCATGCAATGCACACCAGTAGACAAGTGCATCAAATTATATACAAAGTTTGCCTAAATGCATGTGGCTTGCCTGAAGAATGCTCGGAGGCATTACTGTACCAAGTAGTGTAAACATGAACTTGCGAATAAACAAATGACGGAATGAGGCAATATTTCCACCAAGACGACGGGCCGTGACTCGACTGTCCAAAGACAAGTCCTGTATTACCTCTTCTCTTTTGGATGGCGGCAGCGGCATGGAAATTGGTGGTCCGGAGCAGGCGGCGTCCCGTCTAGGCGCTGACTTGGGACATGTTGGGCCCCGAGGAGCGCACGGAGCCGGTGAGACCGCCGGCGCGGGACTCCTTGAAGGTGAAGAATAGGCTGGCGGTGAGGGATATCCAGAGGAACCACATGAAGACGGTGCTGGCCTGAATCTCGCGACAGCGCTTCTCGTCGTTGGCGGAGCCAAAGGCAATCCAGCTCGAGGAAAAGCTGCGGGCGGCGATGTTTGAGCAATTGACGGCGCGCAGCTTGGCGGCGAGGACAATGGCGTCGATGAAGGTGAAGAGGACGACGAGGGAGTCGAGGGACAGCATGACGATGGGGATGGCGAGGGCGGAGACGAAGGACGAGGCGATTGCGTAGAGGCAGACGAGCCAGGCGAGGACGGCGACGAACATGGTGAAGTTTACGGCGGCCATGGCGGAGCCGGCGGCGTCGATGTTTGAGGCGATGACGTTGCCGATGAGGGCGGTGATGAGGAGGGTCCAGAGGAGGGCGGTTCCCCGGAGGATGAGGTTGATCATGTTGGGCATGGCGGCGGATCGATCTTGTCGCGCGGTGTTGAGGCGTCGCAGCGCCGTGAGGTGGAGGCGACGGGGAGGAGCAAACGGCGCAATCGACGTGGTGCGCGGCGATGGTGCGGTGCTTGTTCGTGGCTTGTGTCTGTTTTGTTGGTGTTGGGTTTCGGGGATGGATGCGTTGCGCGGCAGCGACGACTTGTATATGCAGTGTGACGACGCAGCTGCGGACAAGACGACTCCCTCTGTCTCCCTCTCTGCGTATAAGATGTGCGCGTAGGGTGAGTTGATTGTTCAAGAATGGCTATGAGATGGATCCGTGGGGGAGGGGGGCGAAGAAGGAGAAGAAGAAGAAGAAGAAGAAGAAGAAGAACAAGTAAATGCACAAGGAGGAGAAGGAGGAGAAGGAGGAGGAAAAAAGGCTGGCGCGTGTCAATGGCAGGGCAGGAGCATTTTCGATGAAACGAGCTGGAAGGGTCGATGATGCGCTGCTGAGCGCCGGAGCGATCGGCAAGCCCGTGGTACCCACTGTAGCTTAGCCCTGTTATGACCTCACTTGTTGTATTCGCCCATTTCCTTTTCATCCCCCCCCCCCCCTTCGCAAACGACAAGACGACAGGGCACGCACGCTCGCCGTTGGCAGCCAGTCGCGCCTACTGCTGCACCTCGGTTTCAATAGTCGGGCGCTGTTTCGCTTGCCGCCCAAGCCGGCGGCCTAGCCTGCCTCCTGACACGCTTTCCCACACAGCAGAGAGCGCAGCACGGGGGCTGTGCAGGGAAGCAGAGCCAGCCAGTCGACTGCTCTCTCGAGCCGTGCGCGCGCGAAAAGCCCCGTCCCCGGGCAACCCGTCAAAAGGCATTCAAGTCCCGGCACGCTCCATTCCTCGCGCGCGCGCGCGCGCGCGTGTGTGTGTGTGTGTGTGTGTGTGTGTGTGTGTGTGCGCGGAGGACGGACGGACGAGGTATGGGCACGTGAGCTGGGCTCGGCGTGTAGTTGTAGCGCGCGTGGGGGGGATGGCGTCACTGCCGTTGGGTGGGACTCTACGTATGTGGTGAGAGTGAGTGCGAGTGTGAGTGTGAGTGCGCATCGAAAAAGGTTGGATGCCCCGGCACCTTCGGAACAGGTCGAGGTGGCCCGCCTCGCAGTCGTTGTCGTCGTCGTCATCTCCACTGGTTGGTCGCTGTGGAAAAAGGGAGCTCTGGAAGATGATGATGGTGTCTAGCTAACTAGGAAGGAATGTGTGTGCGAAGGGGTGCCCTTATATATGTGTGGCTGACCCCTGCAAATAAGGGCTAGGGCTACGCCCAGGGCTCTCGCAGTGAAATGGGTGTGGGGCCCTGGCGTATGCACTCCTCATATTTGCAACACCTCCCCTTAGCCACATATAAGCGCACACACACATAAAGCCTCACGATATAGCCTCTCCCTCCTATATTATACCTACCTTAGTGTTTTCTAATCCTAACTAATTATAACTAGCTATTCCGCCTACGTAACGCCCCGTCTATATATAAAGCCCTTTAAAGCTCTATTTAGCCGCTTTTCTTATTCTTAGCTGCCGGACGAATTAGTCGTGTTTTTCTCTTAAGAGGCCTTTTATAAGGCTATCGGCGATTATCTTATTAATCCGCACCTATATTAGTCGAAAGAAGCCTTTATTAGTATAGTAGATAATCTATTTATAACGGATATCGATATGCTTAGTCCTAGCCGGGTTATTCCTATTTAGCACCGTAAGCCTCGCGTTTTAGCTATCCGTAAAGATTACGGATAGACTTAGCTATAGCTAGCCTAGCTTTATTAATAGCTAATATTGCTATATCGCCGCTATGCTTATGGGTATAAGGTTTATAAACTCCGCCTCTATTAATAAGGTCGCTATAATCGTTTGCCTCTTACTCTTTTAAAAGATAGGCCTATCGCTAAGGAATATAACGTAGCCCGCCGTAAAGTAATAAGTGCTTTAGTCGTTAGCAAACGAGGTATCTATATATACCTAGAGCTTAAGGTCCTCGACCGAGTATTTCCCCCTTATTATAACCTTATAGTTTAAGGTGCCCTTAATATAGCGCTATAGCGTCTTTATAATCGCTATGTAGTTATATATCGGGTTACTATTAGCCTTAAAGAGCTTATTCGCTATATACATAATATCCGGTTAAGTGCTTATTAATAAGTAATTAAGGCTGCCGGTTTAGCGTAGCTACTCCGTAGTGTTTATTATAAGTTCTTAACTTTTTTAGTTATAAGGAACCTTAAGTCTCGCTAGCTACGGTGCCCTTATAGCTCTTATAACCTCCTAACCGAATTTCTTAAGGATCTTCTTAGCGAACCTTATTTAATATATAAGAATCGTTCTTACCGCCCTATCCCTTTTAAATTAGATACCTAGGAATTCTTAAGGCTCGCCGAGCTGCTTAGTCTTATATAGCCCGGTTAGGATATCGGCCGCGGCCTTAATAGCTTCCTTTATTAGCGCCGCTATAATAAAATTATCTATATAGACGATCGTAAGTATATCGCCTGCTTTATAGCGGAGGATATACCTATCCGTCTTAAGGCGGTCGAAGCCGTGCTCTCTTAAGTCTATACTTACTTAGTCGTATTACTACTTAAGCGAGCTTTTATAACTATATAGAGCCTTATTAAGCTTATAGACCCGGCCTATACTATCCTTAAGCCTATAGGGCTGCGTAATAAAAGCCTCCTCTTAGGCTTCCGTATATATATAGGCGTAAATAATATTAAATTGCTTTTATTTTAAGTCCTTAATCGCAACGATAGTTACGAATAACTTTAATAAGGCTTAGTAAGCTACCGCTGCGTAGAGTTCCTCCGTAGGCTTATCCTTTAGGTCTTAGTCTCTTTAAACGACTTAACGGGCCTTTATAAGGGGTTCTTTACCTTAAACTAGCTTCTCGAGATAGACCTATTTCCCGTTAAAGACTTAAGCCCTTAGTAGTCTATATATAAGGCTTTAAGCCTCTTTTTGCTTTAATTTATTAATTTCCCGCCTTATCGCGGGTAGCTAGCGGGTCTCGTAGTTATCCCGCTTAAGGGCTTATTTTTAGGTTATCGGCGAACCCTCCGTAGCGGCGATTATCGCACTAAATACGGAGAGGACTAGCTAGTTACCTAAGTTATTAAATTAGTCCCTCTTTTAGTAGATTACTTTAAGGGCTATTAATACGCCCGGCCCGAATAGGTCGTAGCGTTAGTCCGTAATAGTAAGCTCCGTCGTTAGAGCCCTTAATATAGTCCTTTAAGGCCCTCCTTTAACCGCTATTATATAACTAGTTTATTAGCGAGTTAGCCGATTATTAAGTCGGCATATCTTATTAGCCCGTAGTGCTTTAAGCGGGGAATCCGTAGGTCTCTTGCTACCGGGATTTAGCGTATAGGGAATTAAGCGTATCTTTAGCTACGGGGTCTCCGGAAAAGTCCTTAAGTAACCCGCAGGGGCCGTCCCTAGGCTGCTTTAGACCCTTATAGTCTCTCTTAAGTATACCTCTAGCCCTTAAACTAAGGCATCTAGCATTAAGATATCTATATTATTATCGCTAAGCTTTATTATTATTATAGGCGGGGAGGGGGTATAATAAGGGGTCGGTAATAACGGCTATAAAGCTTATTGCTACTTAGGGGGTAGTAGCTTCGGAGCTTGCTACTACCTCGGCTCGTTACCCTTATTTTAAGAGCTACCCGGCCTACCCCCCCCCGATTTATTATTCTTATTACGGTTAAGATTATCTTAACATCTTAAGGTCTCGTAGTAGCTTAAGCGATATAGCATTATATCCCTTATAAGGTCGGCGTTATCCTTATCCTTATTAAAGACTATAACGTTATAATCTTCTTCCTTAAGGGGTAGGGTTTCCTTAATTGCCTTATAAAAGCGTATATCCTTAGCGATTATAATTTTCTTTTAGTCCGGGAGCTATACCTTATAAATATAACTATAGAGCCCCTTAAGACCTATAAGTCTTCCCTTTTACGCCTTAAGGTCTATTTTAGCCGTCTTAGCTAATATCTTTTGCGGCTTAGTTATATATGCGATATAACCTTAAGTCCGGATATACTTAATAGAGTATATATAAGGAACCTTAATCTCCCTTAGCAAAGCTTTTAGCGGCGCCTCCCTTAAAGCCGTGCCGCGTATAGGTAGGAGGTTCGCTATATACGTAGCTATTTCTACGTACTAAGGCTAAAGGAATTCCGGTAGCCCTATCTTAATATATATTACCTTTACGGACTCTATAAGCGTGCGGCCGGCCTTCTTTACCTTACCGTTTTACTAAGACATATAGGGTGCGCTATAGCGCAGTATAAAGTAGTCCTCCCTTAACTAAGCCTTTATCTTCTTAACGTGAAATTCTATTGCGTTATTAAAGGCTAGCACCTAAACGAGGGCGCTAGTAGCGCTATTTTTAACCTATGATTTTTAGGCCTTTATTATATCGAAGGCTTAATCCCTTATAGGCGAAAATAGTGCTTAGTAAAATCCGGTAAAGACGTCGATACCGTAAAGGCAATAGTTAATACCCTTATAGCCTATAGGCTTATATTAAAGGAAGTCTTAATATATATATATAAAGAACGCTTAAGCTACTATGCTCGGGTTACGACTAATTATCGCGTCCGCTTTCTTTAAGTAGTAAGCCTTATAATAAAATCTCTTAGCCTTTTCCTTATTAATCTTAAAGCTAGCCTTATTATACGCTTTAAGGACCCTCTTTAAGCTAGCGTAGCTAAGGCGGCGGTATATCGTCCCGTAATCTATATATCGCTAAGTATGCGGTAAGGCTATAAGACTTAAAGCTATATATATACCCCCTAGCCTTACTTCCGGGATCGTTATAATATATATCTTTTAAGCGATATTATAGATCTTAGTCTTAAAAGGTATATAAAATAGTCGTTCCTTAATATTATTAAGCTTAATGCCTTTCTCTTTAAGGCACTAATTGCTAATAAGGTTAGCCGGCGATACCGGCGCGTAATTAACGTTTAATAGCTTTAACGTAACGCTGCCGATAATAACTTTAACGGTGCTTATAGCTTCTACTTATAGCGGGCTGCTATTCGATGATATTATTAAAAAGGGGTTAATAGCTTTTACGTCGGTAAACTATTTAAGGTCGTTAAAGCAGTAAGTCGTATATCTAAAGTCTACGACGGCTTTATCCTAAACGGGCTTATATTTATCCACTACGGCACCGCTTAAGAGGTAGCCGTTAAATTCGCTACTAGCCGTTACGATAGCCGCGTTGCCCGTTTTCCCTTCGTTGCTAGTCGCGGCTTTAGCGGCTTAAAATGCCTTCTAAAACTTAAGGGCCTTCTTAGGATACTTAGTTTAATAGTCCGGCTCTTTATATATAACTTTCCTTAGCTTAATGCGGTAGCCGCACTTTAAGATAACTATCTCCTTAAAGGTATTATATTTCTTACTTAATCTACTTAAATTAGTATTCTTATTAAAGTCCTCCTTAAAGCTTTTAGTACCGCTTCCGCTATTATTGCCCTTAGCCCTACTAAACGCAGTATTAGCTAAGGATTTAGATTTCTTAGCTCTTATAACTCTTATAAGCTATTTATATAGCTCGTCTTTTGCGATATAATTCCCTCGCTATTAGTTATAGGTCTAGTTACTATACTAGTCGGGACGTTACTTTCGAATACCCTTAAGGGCTATAATTATAAAAAGTCGTTCCGGTAATCCTTTCTTTACTATAATAAGCTAATCTTAATACTAATATAGCTTCTTTACGAACTCCTTTATACTAACGAACTTCTTTAAGTTAAGGGCGATAAATTCTATAAAGGTTATATAAAAAGCAACCTCTAAGACCTTTATTAAGGATACTTTAATAAGGTCTATTATCTATTTAGCGGTTATTTCTTTATCCTACCTATTATCTATAATAAGTTCCCTTATCTTAAGAGTAATACTTATAATAATACTATGCGTAGCTATTCTATCCTTCGTTTCCTAAGTTCTATACTCGGGGTCGTCCTTAAGTAATAATATAATAGTGCCGTTAATAAAGCCCTTAAGGTTTTCTACCCTTAAGGCGACGATAAGCTCTATTCTCTATAACTTATAATTCTCCTATCCTTAAAGCCTATCTACCGTAGCCTTACGCCCTTATCTTAGGGCTATAAAAGCTATTATATGTTCTTATATAGGGTTTACTAGCGGCGACTATCTTGCTATACCGAGCCGCCGGTAATAGTAGTAGCTTTCCTTATAGGGTCTACTAGCGGCGACTATCCGAGCCGCCGCGTAGGTAAATGCAGCTAGCTATATAGCTATAGAGTCGTATGTAGCCTAGGCGTGTGCGTCGCGCAAGGCATACCCTTAAGGCTATTAATTTATGTTATTATAATGTGGGTGGCGATAGCCTTAATATCTCGGGCTGCCGCGCTCTACCTTAGTCTTTAAGGGCCTACGGGTTAAAAGAAGGTTTAAATATAATTAAGATAATTAAGGTAATTAAGGTAATTAAGGTAAAGTAATTAAGGTAGCAATTTCGCAGCGCGCGAGGGCTATAACCTATAGAAAAAGGGAGCTCTAGAAGATGATGATGGTGTCTAGCTAGCTAGGAAGGAATGTGTGTGCGAAGGGGTGCCCTTATATATGTGTGGCTGACCCCTGCAAATGAGGGCTAGGGCTACGCCTAGGGCTCTCGCAGTGAAATGGGTGTGGGGCCCTGGCGTATGCACTCCTTATATTTGCAACAGTCGCTAGCTCACGAATGCGTCACAGGGAGGAAAAGAAAAAGAAAATTGATGCCTCTCTGCATGGCCATGGGCGGCAGACTTGGTTGGTGGCCGTGTTCCGTTACGCTCTTCTCGAGGTACTCTTTCTTGGTTCTTCTCCCGTCTCTTCATTGCACGACGGCAATGCCTTCACGTCTGTACCCGGAGCACCCCGTCCCTCCCGACGGACCCACCAATCGCCTCCGTCCCGCTTCCCGACGCGAGCATCCTCCCGGCCGGGATCGGCGTCGGCCACCGACCGCCTCCGGGCCGCTGCCAACCCCCCTCCCCAACACTCCGTCTCTCTCTCCGCCGAGTCGGTTCTTTGCTCCCTCCCACAATGACGACAACGACGACGACGCCGACAAGTTCGCCACGCCCCTTTCTTATCCATCACATGGTTATCTCTCGAACACCCCTCCTTCTCGCCCCGAGTCATAGCCCGGATGCCGTGAGCCGGGCACCCGGGCCGTTTCAGCCCTGGCCCAAAAAATAAATTTTCCCATTCCTTCGTGCTCTTCCTCGATGTTGGCATTTCGCCGCCAGTGCGTGGGAGCAACAGACTTTTTCCCTCTGTCGAGCTTTGAAAGCTTCGCACCAATTCGGCAGTTGGCTTGTTCCCCCTCCCATTCCAGCTCCAGAAGCTTAACCCTGTCACGCACGCACACCCTCCTCTCCCACCTCCCCTTTGCCGTCTCCAGGCCAGAGAGCCCAACCCTTGGCCATCGTCGTTCTGGCTAGCAGTGCCCTGCCTCATCCCCTCGCCATACGCCCGCGCCCTCTGTTCACTCTTGTTACATTGACCGTAGACCGTGCCCGCCCTTCTCAAGCCGAGTCAAACGTCGGCTATACGCACACGCCCTCCTCTCTGCTCTTGTCTGATCAGGCTAATGCAAGCCCTCGTCGCCCCGGCACGTGGGAGGCGCCTCGCTGCCTCATATCTGGGGAATCCCGGATGGGCGGCCAACTCTAATTTCTTGTTTCGGCCTCGTCATCCTTTCCTGGTTCCCCTTTGTCCACCCTCATCCGTCTGACTCGTGGCCCAATCAAGATTTGCAAGATCCGATGCAGGAATCAACATCAAGGCGCGCTGCTGTACGCCCTCTGGTTCCGAACCGCCGACGCGAGTGCCGCCAAGGCTCTGCGCCGTCTCGCAACCTGTCTTGAGGTCGCAGACGACGAGGCTCGGCCCAGCGAGAGTGCCGTCTTGCCTCCTCTCTCCGCAAAGGGTCCAGTCGACTCAAACCCTGAACGCATCGAGATGGCAGAGCAGATTGTCGCATAAAACTCACCAAACTCTGATTCTCAATCGACCTGGACATCTCCGCTGCTATTCCCAAACATCATGGATCATCCTGTCTTCGTCGCCGGCCTCGATCGCCTCACGCCCCCCCCCCCCCTTGTTTCTGGCCCCCCCTTTGGGATAGATCCGCCCACCTCGCGCCCTCTTTGGCGAGAACCTTGGGTGCTCATGTCCTCTTTCAACGAGGCCCATCCTGACCGCCCGTTTTCGCACCATGCGCTAACTCGCTTCTCTCCCTCTGCTACCAACCCCACATAACCTTATTCCTCAAGGGAAAAGGACCAAGGAGGGGGGGTGCGAGACAGCCATCTTTCCCGTCCCGAGCTCCCGCGGCAATGTGGCCCTTTCTAGAAGGCCGTCTCGTTCGCTTGCTCGTGCCCACTTGTACGAAAGGGGCATTGAAGGACCTGGATGGGGCAACGACACAATGCCCATTACCCACGTCCCTGTTGATCAACGCAATGAATGCCGTGACACATGTAAACGTACCAAATGGACAAGCACGCAGCCGAGTCTGCGCTCTCCTCAGCCTTTGACTGGCCACGATAGGCAACCCCGTCTTGGCCCCTACAAGACGAGGCAGCCAGATGGGGAGGGAGGGCCGAGGGCGCAGCCAAACTCAAACTGGCAGCGCCCTGGCCTTTGGGACGCAGATGCGGAGCTCGTCATCGAGGGGGGGGCCCTCATCTGCCGGCCGACGATGCCCCGGCCTCGCAAGAAGCATCCTCGGCATCCCCCCCCTTTCAAGACGTCTGAGCAGCAAGCCAAAAAAACACACACAACACTACGACATGACACCACAATCACACAGCATGAAAAGTAAAAGGAGATTTGGAGAGAATACGCAAAGTTTAAAAAAGCCGTCCGCGCCCAAGAACTCCGCGGGCCCATGTCCCCTGCAGCAAAACAGCCCCCGGGGAGCTCCCTGTCGGCGGGCTCCGGCCCCGTTGCCGACTATGCACCGCGCGGCGCATAGGCCCAGCCCTTGGTGTCTTGTGTGTGTGTGTGTGTGTGTGTGTGTCGTAGTGAGCTGCGAGAACTGGGTTATCGTGACCGAGATAGACTTTGTCGTGGCCGGGATAGACTTTGTCGCGGCGCCTCGTCCTGTGCCGCGCCGTGCTCGCCGTCCCGGGCTCCACCCAAGTCCGAATCTGCTCGGCTCCACGATCCCGCCGTCGACCGGGTCGCCGGTGCCGTCCCGGGTCCGCTCCATGCTCGGCCGAGCAAGGCCCATCATATAATGTCCCGTTCCACGTCGTCGATTTCGCGCTTCATGTCTTCGATGCTTTGCATGGCCTGCATCAAGTCGTCGCCATTCGCCTCAACGCTTTTGCCACCCGGCTTCTTCCATCTGTCCCCCGAGCTCTTCCGCGGCCCGATCCATGGCTCATTGGATGACGCTGGCTTGCTGTCCGGCCATGGCGTACTGCGTGCTTCATGCCGTGCCACGTGTTTCCTGTTTTTGGTCTCCTTGCCCCCGGGCTTCTGTTTCTCGTACTCGCTTCCGTGGGCTTTCTTCTGGTCATGCTCGGCCTCGTGTCTTTGGCCCGCCCCGTCCTCTGCTGTCGTCTTCGTGCGCTCCGGCTCGGGCCACTTGAAGAGCTTGTCCTCGTCGAGCTCATCACTGGGCTTCTCGGGCTCGGCAGCATCCGGCTTCCCTGCTAGCTCGCCGTGTTGCTCGCTCGCCGGCTCCGGCACCACTGGCCGCTCTACTGGCTTGTTCTGCATTTGAAGCGCCGGCGTCTTGCTGTTGGGCGCCTTGGGAAGCTCCGGCACCTTGACCGGAGGAGCCGCGGCGATGAGCAGGTCGAGGTTGAAGAGCTTTGCCGAGAAGGCCTTGGATCCGCCACGGAGCCCATCGGCCATGACGGGCGCGTACTGGTCAAAGTGGTCCTCGACGATGAAGCGCGGGGCCGCAATTTGGGGCTCGGGCAGTTCCATGTCGGGCTTGTAGATGAACTCCTTGTCCCGCACGACCGTCTCGTTCATGGAGGTGACGTCGCGGTTGTACAGCAGCGGCTGGGCGTTGAAGTCGGTCGTTCCATAGTTCTTCGGGTCGTGGCCGCCTATGGCGTACGTCTGGCGCAGGTCGCCGAAGCCGCCGCTGCTCTTGCCGCCTTCGCGCTGGTAGTAGGCGACGCGGCCGTGGCGCATCGTCAGCATCTCGACGCCGTTCTTCTGGGAAAACAACTTGTTCATAAAGGGCTCGATGCCAATAGCAAAGGCCGACTCGCCCTGGATGCTGTGCTCCATCCCCTGGGTCAGGTTCGCCTTGATGGTCATGGTATATGGGCCGTTGGCGGGCCTCTTGGTCACGTAGGTGGCGGATATCGGATACCGGTAGTTGCGCTGGTAGCCTAGAATGTGATCCAGGTAGGCCCTGTCCTGGCCGCGGTACGAGGCCCGGACCTGCTGGAAGTCGCCGCGGCCGGCGACGGTGCCCTGGTTCTTCATGGCGAAGAGCTGGTGCCACTCGGACAAGACCTTTTGGCCGTCGATGCGAAGGCGGGCCCTGACGCTGAAGGCGCGCTTGGCATGCTGGCGGTACTGGGTGCGCTTCTCGGGGTCGGCCAAGAGGTTGATGTCAAAGGCGGGCGTCGAGATGTTGATGCGAGGCACCTCGCCGAGAGACACGGACCCGGGGGTGCTCAGCCAGACAAAGATCTTGGCCGACAGGAGCCAGTGCCGGGGCACGCGGACCGCGTTCTCGCCCACGACCTCGAGGCTGACGTTGTGAGAGCGGCCGTCGCAGAGGAGGCCGACCCACGAGGTGACGTCGACCTCATGCTCGGCGAGGTCGAAGGCTTGGAGGCCGACGAGCGGGCGGTGCAGGGGCGGGGCGACGCCGCCGGTGAAGACGACGGGGAAGGGCCAGGTGAAGCCGACGAGGCGGCCGTCGATGCGGACGCGCACCTCGCGGAAGCCGCCGAGGCCCGGGAGGGTGACGTTGGTAAAGTCCTTTGTGACGGGGTTGGGCACGTTGGACCACCAGAACTCCTCGGCGGCCTGGCCGGTGGCGGCGACGGTCAGGACGGCGCGGCGGACGTTGCGCGGCAGCTCGACGGGGCACTCGGCCTGCTCCTGCGGATAGACAAAGACGCTGCTGAGGCCCTGGCTGCTCTTGCGGGCCGAGATGGGGACGACGACGTCGGCGGGGATGCCGGTGCCGAGCCCGGACACGTCGTACTCGTCGAAGAAGGTGGCCGAGAGGCTGACGTTGTACGAGCCCGTGTAGCGCTCGTTGACGAGGTTGCCGAGGTCCAGGATGATGGTCTGGGGCCTCTTCCAGAGCGAGTTGTAGTTGGTCATGTCCTTGATGAAGGACCAGACGATGCCCGGGTGCGGCCGGGGCTCGGCCGTCGACGTGCGCCAGACCTCGATGTCGCCCACCCACAGCGTGGCCAGCCGGTCGTACTGCCGGCCCTCGGACACGACGGTGAGGTTGAAGATGGCCCGGCCAAACTCGCAGCTGGGGGGGATGAATTTGCCTTTGGGGGTAGTAGAGTCAGTCAGTCGGCCAAGGCGACTTACAGCCTGGCACGCACTCACCGACATAGGGATGGCCGTAGCTGTTGGAAAAGACGTGCTCCAATATGCGCACCTTGCACGACCGGTAGACGGCGGGCGGATGGCCCACAATGTTGTTGCCGGAGAGGATGCCCTTGGGTCCCAGCACCGGGCCCGTGACCTGGAAACACCGGAGCGGTTCGGCGTTGGGGTCCGGCTCTTCGGGCTCCAGTGGGTCCTCGTCGGCCCTCCGCATCAGCTCGCGCAACGCGGCCGGGTTGCACAAGACGGCCGTCGCCAGCCAGAGGACGAGCAGCCACCACGCGCGCGCCATTGCTGATGTTGGTTCGAGAAGCGCTTCTGTCTCGACGAGGGAGCGATGGCACGGCAAGCTTTTTAAAAAGTTCAGAGTAAAGAGGGTGTGCCCGAGGGAACCCGTGGTTAAAATACTTGCCGCGGCTCCGGCGCCAAGGTGGCGTCACGCGAGGAGTTTGTTTGCCCTAGGTGGAAAGCCACTAATAATCAAGGGCACACTCACTCACTCATGGCGGGCGGCTGCTTTGTTCCGGCTCGAGATGAGCCTGTTTGAAGCTCGGCACTGCAGCCGTCTCGGGGCGGGAGTCCTGTACAGTATGTATGTATTCGTACATATGTACATGGACGACCGACCTAGGCAGCCCCCCCGTTGCATGCACATATGGATGGATATGAATACACAGGCGCGTGCATCAACATCTACCTCATGGGCTCACCGCCGATGCGACGGCGGGAGGAATGCAGCGCAACTCGGTAGCGCCATTATGGTGGCCGGGCCGGTCCGGTCCAAGCAGCCACCGACTGACTGCACATGACCTACAGGCGAGGGAGCACGAAATGGACAGTCCAATGAGGGAGGCAGGCTTCCGCTTATCAGATGCATCCAGATGTTGCAGTGCAGATGTGCATTTGCTAGAACTGGATGGCCATGGAGGGTCACTGTGGAATACGGATAAAGGAGAATGGAGCGGATGAAATTCTCTCAACAGTGGTTCGAGGCGTATTGATACACTTTGGTATGTATGTATATACATGTAAATATGAGCAAGACAGGCAGGTGTCAGGGAGCGGTGAAATAAGTGCGACAAAAGTATGGAAAAACGAAGAAATGAAGGGCAAGCAACAACACCCAGTTATGCACCGTCATAAGTATTCGACCGTCCAATGCTCATTTCTCGTTATGAGTTACATGTTTGCCTTGTGGCACGCGCACAGAGGGCTTGAGGGTTGATTAAAGGATAGAGTTTGAAGTGAGACCACGGCCATGAGTAAAGTCCTCGACCCATGCATTGTCGGTTGGGCCAAGAGGTTGATGCCCCGTGTTGGCAGCCATTCGAGAAGAGACGGATCCACGGCATGACGGAGGAGGCATCCCTCGCCGTGCGTGGGCAGGCAGTTTCAGTGCCCCGAGCCCAACGCCCCAAGGGAGCCCCGGGGGGCCCTGTGGCCAGCCCCTGTGGCCCCCTGTGGCCCCCTGTGGCCCCCCTGTAGCCGCCCCGCTGTGAGAGCCGGGAGCTCGAGCCTCCATCCCAAGCGAGACACCCCACTCGCGGTGAGGAAAAAAAGAAGTTTTTGTTGCACCGTTTTCTCGTTTTTCCCGTTGGCGTCCCGCATGGCTCAGCAATGCCGTGTCCGTTGGTCCGTTTGTTGAGACCGATGACGCTCCCCTAGAGTTGCGCCCATGCAGCCACGCGCGCGCAACGCAATGCACGGCGCCGCTGCCGCACCCGTTTGAACCGCCTGGCCACGTCGGCTGGCATGCCCCGATGGCCGTCCGCAGGGAGAGGGAGAGGGAGAGGGACAAGAGACCGCGACAGTCCATGGCCGGGTTTCATGAAGAGATGAAAAATGCCGTGGCGCAGTCTGCGAAACGAGGAACCCTCGCTCGTCGACTTGCTTGCTTGGCAATGGAACGTGGTAGTCGTCGACGACACGAGATGCTCGCTCCGCCCAGGCCGGGGTCATCCCTGACGCACGAGACGTGTAAATTTCGGACTCGGCGACTTTGCCCTGCGTGTTTCTCCCGTGTGTGTGTGTGTGTGCGTGTGTGTGCGTGCGTGCGTGTGTGTTTGTGTGTGTATTGGGGAGTTGGGTTGGTTCCCTGCATGCATGTTCGTGTTTCGTCCAGATGCCCATGGCCGTCATCACCAGAGACGAGCGTGTGCGGCTTCCAGTCTCGTCGTCGTCCATGGCGGGTCTCGAGTTAGGCGTGAGCATTGTCCCAGTATCGCTTCCGCGCGGCCACGGCCACGCCGTCGCCGGTGAAGCGGTGCTGGAAGAAGTTGAAGACGGCAAACTCGTCCCTCGTCATGACGTACGACTCGGGCTGGGCCTTGACCTTGCCCCATGCGTGGGCGAGGGCATGCTCGAGGATCTTGCTGACCGTCGGGTCCGAGGCGCCGTCGGGGCTCTCGCGTGCAATCTCGAGGGCCTGGGCCACGGCCGCCTCCTGGGGGTTCTTGGTTGGCGGCGGGCTCGACCTGCCCAGGACGGCCCGGCTGAGGACGGGAGAGACGGACACGCGGTGAGGCATCGTGTGCGGCGGTGCCGTGCTGTAGAGAAAGTGCGCCGAAGAGACGGCAGTGCAAGCGGGGGAGAAGGGGGACGAGATGGCCTGGTGATGATGGTGCTGCTGGATCTCTTGAGGGTGAACAGACAACATTCTTGGGAGCAGAAGCGGCGAGACGCTTGGCTGTATATATGTGTTCTAGATGTATGTATGCCCGACGACAGCCCGTGTGGGACGGACGGATAACCGGTGTGTCGGGGAGGGGTGCTTGGCCAAGAAGGAGGGAGGGGGGTGCGATTGCAGGGGGGAGGGGGTTTGATTTTGGAATAGTACAAAAGTCTTTCTCTCCGTTACAATGCAAGCCGGTGTCTGTGTATGTGCAAATCTGCCTACTACGGTATCCGTGTAGACAGAGGGGTGCTTTGATGGGGATGTCCCCGGGCCTGGGCAGGGGAGGGGAGAGGGGGGAGGGGGGGGCGCCGTTGGCGGAGGGTGGTGGTACTGCAGGAGCCTATTGTGTAGCAATGCAGGTCGACTTCTCCGACAAGTCGTCTCGTTGCTTTCTTCTTCCTGTCCTCGATCGACTTTGCAGGGCGACCAGGACCGTTTGGCCGGACAGACGGCTTGGACCAGAGCGCGGGCCGGCGGGAGTGTGTACCGTTGTGAGACAACGGCCGGGGGGGGGCGCAGGAAAAGGTGGCAGCGGAGAGGGGGCGTGGGACGTGATGCAGACCGCAGTTGACGACAAGAGGCGAAGAAGCGGTATGGGAAGCTGAGCTGCGAGGCGTGAGACGGCGTTGCCTGTGTGCCCGCGACTTTGTGTCCGTGTGAGCGCGTGCAAGGGGAGGAGCAACCAGTAAGATGCCGTAGATGCAGATGCGTCGTCCAAGACGCGGCGTCGATCGGGGGCAAAGACGCAAGGCTGAATAAAAGGGGGGGGGGTGCGGCTTCCACAGACGAGTTGTTGTGTACAGACAGTATGTATGTACGGATACGTCAGAATGTGTACAGCGTAAACCTGTACGAACATACACAGCTGGTTGTGGGCGGGGGGGCTCGACGAGGGCCGGATATCGATGATGGGGAGTCGGGGAGGAAGTGCAAGACGGATGCGAGCGCTCCCTCATTTATAATACCACATCGCATCATTGCGCGGAGGCAAGCCATTGTCCAAGGGCGGCAAATCCAGGAAACCTCGGCGATCCTCTGACAGAGTTCGAGTAGTGATTAGGCGAGAGGGGAAAGGGGGAGGGGGTGGCTCACACATGCTCCTCGCCTACTGCGCTCACGCCCCCCTCTTGCTCTCCATCTTTTCGAGATCTCTCTCTCGCTCTCTCTCTCTCTAACCTGGGAGCTCCACGATCACGCGAGCCAGGTATTATTGCACATCCCGTGCAATAAGCTCGGGGGCCAGGAATCCTGCACGCCCCTCCCCCTGTCTGCGACTTGCTTCTTCGGGGAACCGCTTTCACAACCCCCATAGTAGCTTTTTCTGGAGACGGGGAGCAAGTTCCCTCGTTTGTGAGTTGAAACCTTGACTCGAAATCCAGTTAGTTGGCCCGTCTGACAATGCCTCGTCGTCGAATCCTCACCCTCCTGGGGTCAACATGCCATATACATACTGTACCCTACCCGCCCGACCCCCCGCACCATACACACATGGCTTTGTACATACAGATGGAATCAATCACTCTCTCGCTCTTTCGATGCGCATCGTGGGGCACCAGGAGAGATGCTGGCTCTGGGGAATGGATGGAACCGGAGGGCGTGCACAGTATTTTTGGCCCTCCTTCCCCACCCCGACTTATTCACTTCTTATTCCCATGCATGCTCTTTTCCTTTCCCTTGGCCGTCCAAGCGCTCTCTCACGCCCCCATCCATCGGGACGGCTTAGTAACCGGCGGCAACGGCAACGGAAGAG
>JAPEBW010000531.1:0-48775 GCA_027405785.1 Ophiocordyceps robertsii | reverse complement strand
AAAAGTAAAATTATAAGAACTTAATAGTATATACTACTGCTCTTATTATTAGTATTACTTTTAGAGTTATCGCCTTTATTAGCCGGTCTATTATTACTTAAAGGTTCCGGGAGCCTTTAGTCCTTATTAGCAATAAGTTAACTATAAAGTCTATTATTAAGTATATAAATAGCTATATAAAGGGCGGTAATAGTTAAAGAAGCCTTTTTTAAAGTTACCTTTAAATATACCCCTTATTATATAGCCCGCAGTTCGCGATAAGCCGGCGCACTATTAATAACTAGCTTAGCTAAAAGAACTTTTAAGCTAATATTGCGAGCGTCCCTTTACGCTTTAAGTATTTTACCGCTATTAAGTTATATATTTATTAAGCGATTAATACCTAAAGCTTATCTAGCTCTTTATCCTCCCCCTCCTTAAAGTATTAAGCCTTACTTAGCACTTAAAGTTAGTCTTTAAAGCGAAGGCGCCCCCTTATGTTAATTATATACTTACTTACTTAGACTTTTAATTACTATTTTAAAGCAAGCGACCGGTCGCCGTTTTATATTGCTTAAAATACTGCTTAGTACTCTTTATCCTTTTATAGTATCGCTATCTATTACTCTTATATCTCTTACTTATTAAATACGCGGGCTAGTTATACTTATTCTTTAAGCGCGTCTTAGCCTAAGTTTAGGTTAAGTTTTAGCCGAACTCCGCTTTTATTCGCCCTGCCTTTATCTTAAGGTGCGGGGTTATCCGCTTTATTTATATAGGCGATTAACCCCGCGTTCTCTTCCCCTTTTTATATTATTACGATAGTACTCTTTTCCTATACTAATTATCACGGGAGGTTTATATACTCGCCGCTAAGGGGGACCCGATATCCTATTAATTACGCGCTATTTAAGATTATCTATACTATACGTTTTATTTCCTTTTTATTAGATGCCTTTTTTAGCTTATTTTAGTCGCGGCGCGATAAAGCGTTAAGTATTACCGCTAACCTCCTTTAGCGGTACTTTAATATAAAGTTATATAAAGCAAGCTTTATTACTTATTTACTTTACCTTTTATTTAACTTCCTTTTTATTATAAGGTACTTTAGATTTTTATAATCCGTTAGTACTATAAACGCTAGTATATTATATAACTTTACCTTTTAAAAGTCTAGGTATTATATAATTATAAGTAACTCCTTATTATAGATTAAGTAGTTATACTTTACTATATTAAGTCGTTTTAAAAAGAAACTTACTAAGTGTTATATCTTATCCGGTCTTATATATTAATATACTACTTATTACGTATTTAAAGCAGTCCGCCTTTAAGTACGTTTCCCTCTTAAGGTTATATAGTTATAGTATTAGCGCGTTATAAAATACCTCTTAGATAAACTTAAACGCGGCTTAGTGCTTATTAGTTTATAAGAACGTCGCGTTCTTTTTATAAAGGCCGTTTAAGCACTACGAGGCCTTAGTATAGAGCGGGATAAAAGTATAGTAGTAATCTATAAACTTAAGGAAGCTTTAAACGCCCTTTATATTCCTTAGCGCTTACTATATCCGGATAGCCTTAATCTTCTTTAAGTCGCACTAAACCTTACCTTTAGCTTATATAATAAAACCTAAATACTTTACTTCTTTTATTATAAAGTCGTATTTCCGTAGGTTTAGTATAAAGCTTACCTCTTATAACTTTCTAAGTACCTTTACTACCTTATTTTAGTAGTCGCGGAGCGACCTTAATAAGTAGATTAAAACGTTATCTATATATACTATAACAAACTTATAAAGGTAGTCCTTTAACACTTAGTTAATATAGCGTTAAAAGGTAGCCGGCGTTCTTATAAGGCTAAATAAGCATATTTATTATTTAAATAGTCCGAACCTCGTTTAAAAGGCCGTCTTAAACTTATAGCCCTTTGCAATTTTAATCTTATAGAACGCTACGACGATATCGAGTTTCGTAAACTAATATACCTTTACTAATATCCTTAGCGTTTTTATAATTAATAGTAGCGTATACCGATCCCTCTTCGTAATTATATTTAAGGCTTAATAATTATAGTAAAAGCGTAGTTAGTTATAAGCCTTCCTTATAAATAATACCGGCGCTGCGGCTAATAAACTACTTAAGCGGATAAGGTTCGCCTTTAATAGCTCGTTTAAAGTCTTTTAGAGGATAAGGAGTTCTTCTTTCGATATATTATAAAGGGGCCCTTATAATAGTAGCGGCTCCTTACTATCTTTATTTAAGGTAAGATAGATTTTATAGTCTACGCTTAATCGAAACGGGGGTTACTTAAGTGCTTTTATAAGTATAAAAAGGTCTAAATAAGCTTATAGTGCCTAAGCCGGAATATAATCCGCCGGGTTAACCGGCGTCTTTAGCTAAAAGGCCTTTTTTATATCCTTTATTATAACTACCTTTACGTTAAGCGCTTATTATTGCTTTTAGTTATCCCTTTAGGCCCTTTCTTATTAGCACTCCGCCGTAAAGATAGAGGCGCCTACTAGCTTCGCCTCTTAAATATTCGCGATCTTTATAGTTTCTTTTAATCCTTAAAGGCTAATCTAAATCCCCGCCTTTCTATGCCGGATCCGATCCCCCTTAGCGTTATAAACTACCTTATTCTTTTTTATTTACGGTCTCCTTAAGAACATATCGTAGCTTAACCCCGGTACTATATAGGCGAATATCTATTTTAAGTGCTTATTAATCTTTATCTTAAACGCCACGATCCCTTTTATTTAAAGTATTAGTACGTCCTTTAAAAAAGGCTATAGTAGCCTCCTTGTCCTATCTATAAAGGGCATCTATAGTTTTATCGCTACCCCCTCGCTTACTACGGTATAGTAGTTATAGCCTATATCTATAAGTGCGTTAAGCCCTTTCTTCTTATTAATGCTAACTTTAAGCAGTACTAAGTTTAATATAAGGTGCTTCCTTATTAACCTTTAAGCTATTTACTATTTCTCCTTCTCCTTTAGCGCCTAACTTTATGCTAAGGTTCCTCTTTTCTTAAATCGGAATTTACTTTAGTTACTTCTTTAGTTATAGCTACGGCTACTTATAAGGTTCCTTCTTTCTTCTTTTTATAAAAGCGGGCGATATACCTTATTATCCTATAAGCGAAATACCTTTATATATTAAGCCGGCTTTATCCTCCTCTTAGCTAGGTTATAGCGTTAATTTTACTTATTAAGGTATTACCCTCTAAGTCTTTTTAGTCTTAAGTTGCCCCCCTTATTACTTTCTTCTAGCCTTAAAATAGCTACTTAGTTTATTAAACCCTTTTTAGCTTTACCGCGATTTACGCTACTTAATTAATATACGCTAAGAAGCTTAAGGTTAAGAAGTCGACTATTACGAGTACCTCCTTAAAGCGAAGGCTTAAAGCGCCCTTTAAGAATATAATCTATATATTATATAGCTATAACCCTCTTTCCGCCTTAAAGAGCCTTTGCTTAAACTTAAGGAGGAACGCTGCGAACGTTTAGTTCTTTCCTTATTTAATTATACGGATAGCCGCCGCCGCTTACGATTAGATATCGATATTAAGGTAAATTAAATTAAGGTACTTAAGGAATTCTTATTAATTATAACCTTAATCCGCGCCGGTGCTATAATAAGTCGCTATAGTTTACTATAGCTTTATATCTAAGTAGTTATAAATTAAGTAGAAAACTTCCTTTAAGTTTAAGAAGAAGTTTTAGTTAATCTCGTACTTTTCTTATATATATTATGCTTAAGGCGTAAAGTAGCGCCGCTAGCCGTCGAATTTCCTTAGCGCTAAGAGTAGCTTTTACTAGTCCTTTTTCTTTATTGCTTCCTTTTTTATTATAGGTATTACGGCCCCTCCTATTATATTATAAGGTAGTATTAAACTACTAATTAGTAAGCCGGCCCCTTTTTATATATACGTCCTTACTATCTCCTCTAGCTTTTATATTAAGGCCCTAAACTAGCTTATTAGCTATTAGATCTACTACTAGCTTGCTTAAACTTAGTAGCTTATTTTAACGGCCTTTACTTATAGCGAGAGGATTGCTTATTTAACCCTCGTTTAAATATCGGCCTCTCTTAGCCCTCCTTTCTAAGCCTTATAAGCATAGCCCCCTTATACTAAGTAAGCTTCTTACTCGCGCTATATTATAGTTAGTAAGTCTTTTCTTAAGTCGTATAACCTTATCTAAAAGGAGCTTTAAATATATTAAGGGCCTATATATACTTAGTTTAGTAGTATATAGTTAAATAATTGTTTATTTAAAGCTAAAGAGGGAAGAGGGAAATCTCTATTTAGGCTATATAGCTTTATACTTTATAAAGGTCGCTTAAGTAGCCCGTACTTAGGTTAAGTTTAGGTTAAACTTAAGCCGAGTTTAAGTAAAGTCTTATACGACTTTAGCTATATATTAGCCCGACTTTAGGTTATTCGCTATAGTATAACTATAGCTCTTCTTATAGTATAGCTTATAATACTTAGTAAGCTATAGCTTTTTCTACTTTTATAGCTTACTTATCTTAGAGTTTTATTATAAGCGCGTTAAGGAAAAGGTGCTTATTATTAAGGTTAAACTTAAAGTTTAATAAAAGCTTTTTATAAAAAAAAAATTATTTAATATCTAACTTCTAATAAGATAAGTACTTAATCGTGCGATATAATCGCTCTTAGCTTAGCGGATATTTAAAGGATTTCCGTTTAAATAAGTAGGAATTATTACTATTTACTACGCTTTATAGTATAAAGATAAGGGGATAAGGCGCGGACTAATTACTTTTAATCTAAGCTAGTATTATAAACTAATTACCGCCGGTTAAGGCCGGTACTATAAACTAATTACTATTAGTTAGGCCGGTAAAATAAACTAATTACTATATATAAATATATATAAAGGTTTAAAAATAATAAAAAGCTTATCTTTTTTTTAAAGTATAGCTAGTTACTTTATACTTAGTTCTTTAAGCTAATTTTAAGGATCTTTAACTATACTATCCTTTTATTTATTATTAGTATATAAATAGACTATAGATATCCTTATAAAATTACTTAATAAACTAAGTATAAGCTTAGTTAAAAACACTTTAAACTATAATTAAGGAAATCCTTTAAATATCCTTAAAGATCCCTTAAAAATCGCGGTAAAGTTTATCTTATATCTTTTAAAGTACTTTTATAGTTATAAATAAGTTAAACTATAGTTAAAATATCTTATAGAAATTCTTAGATATCCCTTAAAGATACTAGTAGAATCCGCTTAGTTGTTTTTATAGTATTTTTTATAATTTAAGATATTATAAACTATAATCGGATAGGCTCTTAAGCCTTTATAGTACGTGCTTTAAGCCTCTTTAAAAGTAAAGTAAGGAGTTTAGTTATAGCCGTTTAGACTTTATAATAATAGCTTAAGATAGTAAGTAAGTAGCTTTATTAAAAATTCTTATTACTTATTTAGTTATTTATCTTTATTTTATTAAGGCGATTAGTATATTTAGCTAAAACTAATAATAAGGTTTTTAACTTTTTTTTAAGCGTGCGTTTAAGCAATTATTAAGTAGAAAGGAGTTATTACGCTAAGGAATATTTATCTTTTATAGTAAGATATATTATAAAAAACTAGTTTTATTTAAGCCTTAACTTATATTATTATTTTACCTACCCTTTATGCTATTTTTTATTCTCCGCTAAGTTTCTTATACTACTTATTATCTTTATAAGCCGCTTATAAGTAAGATATTATATCTTACTTACTACTATTATTATAGCTATCCCCCGCTTTCTATCGCTAGACTTTTTAACTTATTATTATTTTTTTATAGTGCTATTACCTACGCTTTTCTACTAATTACTACGTATTTAGCTACTAAGAAAGTATTAAGGTAAAGATAAGCTATCTTATTAATATTAATAAGTATAGTTAATATTAAGGTATTAAACGTTTATATTCTCGCTTAAAAGCAAGTAATAAAGTCCTTAATATCTTTAATACTTAACTTCTTGCTTTTAAGGTTTTAAACGTATTTAATAATCTTAAAAAACCTTTTTATAAAAAGGGCTTTAAGGGCGAGAATATAAAGTATATCGTTAATATAGTTAATAAGACGGATATTAAAGCTTAAGAATTTTATTGCTTAAGTTAAAGTTAAGTTACGTTTAGACTTTTTATAGGTTTATAAGTAAAACTTAGTATAGTTTATAGCTAAGTAGAAACTCTTAATTATTATAATCTTATCGCTAAAATATAGGCCTATAAAGCTAGGCCTATTAAGGATTATATTAACTATTATTAGCGGTTTTTATAAAGTTAAGCGGCGAAATATATTACGAGGCTAGTTATTACTATCTTTTTTAATTAAGGAAGGATAGCGGATAAACTATAATAAAGCGCTTATAAGGAATTTCCTTATTAACTAGCTTACTAAGCTTTTTAATATTAAGCTTAGCACTATTTTTCTCGAAGCTTATTATACCTACACCTTTAAAATACTACTTATACGCCTTTATATAGCCGGGCTAAGTATAGTAGCTAAAGAATAAAGCGTTTACTAAGCGGGACTAAATAGGTCTTTAAAGCCTATAGTAGCTATAAGCTAAAAAGGAAATTTTATAGCACGGGCTAAACCGCGTAGGTATAAGTTTTTAAAAAAGCTTAAACTTAAAAGTTTTAACTTTTGCTAAGAGACTTAAAGTTATAAAGGATAGCCGCTTTATTATTATAAAGCTTAAGCGCTTACTTATATTCTTTATATTAAGGTATATAGGCTTATAAAAAACCGAGCTAAAAAAGTTATTATAAAATAGCTAATCTTAGCTATAAAAGAGATTAAACGATAAAAAAACTTAAAATAGGAGTATAAGGATTATAAGCTTAAAGTAAAGAAGATTATATATATAAGAGTAAGCGAGGTATAGCGGGCTAAGGCTAGCGGTATAAGGAAATATAGTTATAAAAAGAAAAAAAGAAAAAAAAGGGTAAGCGGTAAAAAGAATTTAAATAAGTATATTATAAGGCTAAAAAGGCCTTATTACTTAAAGTAAATAGCGGTATATTATTTTTAAAGTAACTAATTACTTTAAGCTTAATAAGTTATAGTTTTTTATAACTTATAGTAGCTTTTATATCTTATACTTAAGCTAAACTACTTAATTCTCTTATTTAAAAAGTTTTATATTAAGTTATAAAAGCTACGCGTTATACTTTTATTTAAACTACTTAAGTAACTAACTTCTTTTATACTTTCTTAAAAGCTTTTACGATTTTCGGTAAGAAGACTACTATTTCGTTTACTTATAAGTTATAGCTACTTAGCTAACTTTTTTAGCTATAAGAAACTCTTTTTTTAGTTTTCCGCCGCCTTTTTTAATTATATAGCTTTATAAAATTCGTTTTACTTTTTACTTATTTAAGTAAAGTATCCTTTTTTCTTAAACTAGGCCTAAAAATATAGCTAGCTTATTAGCTAAGCGTAGTTATACTATTAAAACGATTAAATAAATATTAAAAAACCTTGTTATATTTAATTAATATATAAGCTATCTTACTTTAGTAGTAACTTTAAATAGCTTAGTACGTCTTTCTTAAAGTTTTACTAGCTTACTATATATAATATAGTAACCTTTATTAAGCTATAACTAAACTTAATCGCTAAGCTTAAATTTTAGCGGGCGGTATTTATTATAAAATCTTAACGGCCACGCTTAGACTTTATACTTTACTTTTAAGAAGCCTTATAAAACCCCGCGATAAAAACGCTTAAAACACGCACTATAAAAGCTCGCTTAAAGAGATTTAATAAATATTACTAGTTAGACCCCGCTAAGGTTTTTAAGATATAACTAAAAAGGCTTAAAAGCCTATTTAACTATAGTTTATAATATTTCTAAGTATAAAAACACTGTAAAAACTATAAAGAGGATTTTTTTAATATCTTTAAAAGATATTTAAAGATTTTTATAGGATATCTTAACTATAGTTTAACTTATTATTAACTTTAAAAGCACCTTAAAAGATATAAAATAGACTTTACTACGATTTGTAAGGGATATTTAAGGATATTTAAGGGATTTTTTAAACTATAGTTTATAGTATTTTTAACTAAGCTTATACTTAGTTTATTAAGTCATTTTATAAAGATATTTATAGTTTATCTTTATATTAATAATAAATAAAAGGATAGTATTATTAAAGATCTTAAAAATTAGCTTAAAAACTAAGTATAAAGTAGCTAACTATACTTTAAAGAAAAAATAAGCTTTTTATTATTTTTAAACCTTTATATACGTTTATATATAGTAATTAGTCCGTTATACTAGCTTAACTAATAGTAATTAGTTTATAGTTCCGGCTTAAACTAGCGGTAATTAGTTTATAGTACTAGCCCTAACTAGTAGTAATTAGTCCGCGCCTTATCCCCTTATCTTTCTATTATAAAGCGTAGTAGTATTTCTTATTATATTTATCCTTTATAGCGGCTTAAGTAAAAGTAATAACTAACTTAGCTTTTTCTTATAAGACCTCTTAGTTTTATAAGTATAAGTAGTAATTAATAAACTAAAAGCTATTATTTATTCTTATACTTATAACTAGTTTACTAAAAGCTATATAAATTACTTAAAAGAGAAATTATTAAGGCTAAGTTAAAAGGCAATTAGTATATTAGTTTAGTATAAGTTTAAGGAATTAATAATAAAGAATCGTAGCGCGATTTATATAATTTAGGTTTGCTTTTTTAAGAAGCTATTAGTTTAAAACTATTAAGCGGTAAATATAAAAAGCTTTAATCTAAAAGCTTATTATAAAGTCCGCTAAAATATTAAAGTAAACTTTATATCTTAAATAAAGATTATCCCCTTTAAAATCCTTTAATTAGCGCGGAGTAGGTTAGTATATTACGCTAATACTTAGTTTTCGGCTATAAACTAATTGTTACTTAAGATAAGAAGATATATCTTTAAGAATTTATTAGTTATAGTTAGTAAAGTATTAAAAAAGTTCTTTATAAGATTTCTTTATAAGGATTATTTAGCTTAAACTATTAAAAGCTTAGTAATAAAGTTTATCGCTATTATATAATATAAAGCTAGTAGGCTTTAAATCGAGATAAGCTACCTTAACGTCTTACTTTAATTAGTTTAGTTATAATAATAAGCGTTATAGCTATTTACAACCTTATTTATATATTTATTAAGCTATAAGATTAAGAAGCTCTTAAATAAATATTACTATAAGTAGGTATAGCTAGTATAAAAACATTTAGTGTTAGCGCTTTAATAATCCCCTTAATATAGGTCTTAAGGATATATAGTTTTTAGCGTTTATCGTTTTTTATAAAGTATAGTAACCCTTATAATTTAAGAATTAAGAGTTTTAAGATACCGTCTTTCTTACTAAGCTATATAATAATCTTTACTTATTATATATCTTCCGTATATTTATTAATTATTTTTTAGCGGAGCGGCAATTTAATTAATACCTTTATATAAAGGAATATGTAGTCTATCGTCTTATCTTTTTAAACATATTTTAATTCCCCTTTTTAGTTTAAGGATACTAGCTTATTGTCTTAGTATAGTAAATATAAAAAAGCGTTTATTATATTATTTTTAAAGCTTAAGATATAGTATACTTTAAGTAAGAATTAGCTTAAGTATTAAAAAGCGAGGACTAGCTTATTATTAAATTTTATACTAATAAGAAATAAGAATTTTTAATATACGATTTTATAAGTACTTATATAGTTAGTAAAGATAACTACTTATAGCGTTTTTATAAATAGTATTATAGTATATAATTTATAAACTACTTATATAAAACTAACTATTTTAAGCTTTTTAAGCTAGTATTAAGGCTCTTTACTTTAAAGAGCGCGGCTTAAGTAAATAATAAGCTAGACTTTAGTTTAAGCTAGTAGTATCTTTTTATCTTATTCTATACCTTTTTTTAAGTAAAAAGCTAATGCGGCTACTTTATATTCTAAAAACGTATCGATTTAGATAAATAGCTATTAAGTAAGGTTAAAGTAGTAAATCGTTTAAAACTTAATAAGCTTTTTAAATAAATTTGTAAAGGCCTTTTCTTCTTTGAAAGTAAGCTAAAAAGCGGCTTTTATAGTATATTGTGCCTATCCTTAGCCCCTTTAAGGGACTCCTTCTTTTTATTTTACTTAAAGTAGCTTTATCTTTTATTTTTATAAGACGTTAACTTCCTTAGTAAAATACAGGACTATATAACGTAGCTACTTAATAAGGCCGATTTATTTCTTAAGCTATTAAAGGGTTTTTAAAAATATAATATTCTTTTAAGCTTATATACGTTTATCTATATTTATTAAGCTAATAGTATTTACTTTAAATCTAAAAAGCTATATAAATAAGTTTGCTAAGAAGGACTTTAATTTAGAAAAGTAATATAATAGTTATAAAAAGCATAAAATACCACCTTTAAGTATTAAAGGTATTTTTTAACTATATTAAAGTTAATAATAATATTATTAATATAGGCCGCTATATATTCTTAATATCTACAAAGAACGTTATTAATAAACCTTTAAATATATACTAAGAAGTTCTTAAAGCTTATAAATATTAATAATAATCCTTTTAGCCTATAATAGCTTATAATTATAAACCCTTTTTAGTAGTTTTAATAAACTAAAAATTAGTAAAAAAACAATTATACGTTTACTATACTAATAAACCTTTGTTTTAAAAGCATTTAATTATATTACTTTAAAGCGGTATTAAGTAAGCGTTTAAGGTAATAATAGCGTTAATTCCCTAAAGACAAGTCTATAACTACTTATTCTTTTTCCTTTCCGTTTATTATCTTTTATATTATAAATACTAGCCCTATAAATAAAGTCGGCTTATAAACTTATTTTAATCGTCCTTACTTAGTTTACTAGCTAAATATTATATTTACTACCTTTTTATCCTTATTACTTAATAGATATAATCTTAATATAACTTATTAATATTAGTATCCTTTTATTAAGGGAATACGTATATATTAAGATTTATTTATATATACTACTCCTTTTTTTAAAGGCGGAGAAATAATTAAAGGATATCTTAAACCTTTAATACGTATTTTAAGTCCTTAGCGTAAATCTAAACGCCTTTATTTATAATAAGTTTAAGTAAGTCCTTAGTTTGGCCGATTTTAAGCTTATAGCTTACTATAAGATCTTTTTATAAAAAGTCCTTAGCGGGGTTTATTCTATTTAAGTTTTTTATAAAGACCTTTATTAAGGTAGTAGTAGTATTAACCTCTTTATATAGCTAGAACTACTTATTAAGGTCTATAATTATCCTTACTTTTTAGCTTTAGCGAAGTATTAATAGTTCCTTAAAATAGTTTATTGCTATAAAGCTCTTATAATCTTATATTATTGTTTAAGTAAGCTTAAAGTTATTAAGGAAAAATATTATATTACGCCTTAATAGTAATACTTAAACTTATATTAGTTAAGCGTAGCTAAAACTAGCTAAAATTATTATAATAACTAAGTAAATTACTTATTTATATATTACTAGTTTTAGCTAAACTATCTTAACTTTAGCTTTGATTTTTTATAAGCCTTAATTTATAAGACGGATATAAAGTTAATAAGGTTCTTTTAATAAAAAACTAAAAAATCTTAGCTAAGTAATATATTACCTATATTTCTCCGTAAACTAAATACTTGCTTATAGTAAGTATATATCGCGTTTAAAACTTTTATTAATAATAGCTATTAATCTAGCAGTATTAGTTACCCCCTTAAGACAATATCGTAGTATAGATAAGGGACGCGGGGGTAAGGGGGTAGTCCGCCTTATATAAGCATTAACCGCAGCACTTAGCGCGATAAGACGCCCTTAAGCTTTACGCACTTAAATAAAAAGTAAAACCTACCTTAATAAGACGATAGTATATAGCCCGGCTAAGCTATACGCAACGCTAAAGCAAAGAAGGCTTATAACGAAATCGCGGGTATAGTCTTATATATATAGTTTAACTAAGTATAAGTAATAGTTAAAACCCTCCTCTATATTAAGGAGCGCGCTAAGAGCGCTTTAATTATAATACGGGCTAACGTAAAGCTTTATAAGGCTATTTAAAGCGGGATAAAGGAGGCTATATATAAAAAACTAAGATAAAGATAAGCTTAAGGCTAAGGAGGGCCTAAGCGGACTTAAGTAATAGTAATAGTAAGCCTTAAAGAACTAGTATAGTATAACGTAATAATAAAGCTAGTCTTGCTTTAGTATAAATATAAGCTAATAGTAGTGTTTTTAAAGGGCGATATTAAATATCTTAAACTATAAGCCGAAGGATATAGTTAAAGCGATTAACGTAGCGCTTAATATCTCCTCCGCTAAAGTAATAAAACGCCTCTTAAGTAAGGATATTGCGGTAACGTTTAATATAGCGGCATGGCCTAATTAATAAAACTAAGACTAAGTAAGGAGCGTTTTTAAGCCGGAGGCGGCGATAGCGCGTAGGGCCTATATAGTAATCGCGAATAATATCTTAATAAAGGTCTTTATAATAAATAAGACGCTCTTAATTAAGGAGATTGCTAATATTAATAAAGTAAAAGTTATATAAGCGCGAGCAATATAACTTTAAACTAAGACTTTTATAGCTATATACTTACTATAAAAGGACTTTATATATAGGCGGCGAAGATAAATACCGCGTAAAGAAAAGCGAAATTCTTTATAACTATATATCTTATAGTAAGCAGCACTTATTATAATCCTATACTTATTTTATAGCGGTAAACGCTTAGGATAAAGTAAAGGATAACTACTTAAACCGCTTATAACGTTTTGCTAGTACTTATAGCTAGCCGGACCTTTAAATCTCCCTCCTTTTTATAAAGAACTATAAGCTTACTTTATTATAAGCGCGGAAACGCTTTAAGCAACTAAGAAAAGATAAGTAAACGCTATTAGCCTTACCGGCTAAAGCTTAAGCAGTAAGTATTAACTTAAGCGATATTAAGTAATATATAAAGCAGCGGAGCGTATTGCTCTTAACCTAAGCTATTACTCTTTTTTAAACGATAAACCTTACCTTAACCCCTTATATATAAAACTAAAAGTCCTTTATTAAAATATATAAAAAAGATATAAGCTAGCACGGCTAGCTTTTAGCTACCGCGCTAAGTTTAATATAATAACGCTTTAAGAGATAAAGAAAATATAAGGCTTTAAGGCCCCGGCCTTTAAAGGCGCACTAAACTAACTAGTCTATAAAAAAGGCCGAAACGCAATATACGTTTATAAAAAATATAACGCGGGAACGTAGATACTACGGACGAAATACGATTAAGAAGAGAAAACCTTTAGCGATAGTATAAAGTTAAGGTCTTTATACTTACCGCTAAAAGGAATATAAATAGGTTTAGCTAAGGCTTTAAGAGAAATTAATAACTAAGTTCCTTTAGTCTTAATTAAGGACTTTAATATCTATTACTCGCTTTAAGATACTTATAACCGGACTTTAAATAAAGTAAAATAGTTTATTAAGGAAGCTATATAGCTCCGGCTTAAACTAGCTATGCTAAGAAGCGAATATATACGTTTCTTTTACGGGTATAGGGATAGTATAATCGACCTTATATAGGCTATAATAAAGACGGTAGCTTAGTTTATTAGCTTAGACTTAGACCTTATAAGGTCTGACTATATTTTATAGGTAGTCTCGTTTAAGATAGGTATAAAGCTAAGAGAAATATTTACTATACTAAGGTAAAAGAAGGCGGAGAAAAAGAAGGTTAAGGCGGAAGCCTTATTTTAGCTCGGAATATAATAGCCTACGCTCCGTAATTTATAAGAGATTTATATAAAAATAGATAGCTTATATAATAACCTTAATTAAGTTGCCCGCGCGATAATACTATATTAAAAGTAAGTAGTCTTAAGAGGAAACGCTTAGTTTACTTAAAAGGTAACTTAAGCTATATAGACTGCGAAGAGGGCTTAAAAATACTATAAGGGGCACTAAACTTAAGCGAACTAAGAAGCGATATAAGAAGCGACTATAGCTTAAAAGCGGGCTATATACAATATAAGATAAAAGCACTAAAGAGATTTCCTTAAGAAGATTAACGCTAATAATACTAAGTTATAAAATATTAAATAGTAAGCGTAGCTATATAGCGGTCTGCCTTAAAACTTAGTATACTTATTACTATTAATAAGTAAAGGCTATAAATACTAACTAACTTTTAACTTTAATAAGAAGCTTAGCTTTTAGTAAAACGTTTTTTTTTAGCTAAGGCCGCGATGCTTTTAAGACCCCCCCGCCCCGCGGCAAAAAGGGAGTTCTTTATTAAGCAGCGTATCGACTTTATAGATATATCTTAAGTAATAAGTAAAATAGCGAGCTAAAAAGCAGCGGGCTTAAACAAGATCTTACTTAGCTTCCTTAAGCTTTACGGCCTAGCGCTCTTAGCCCGGCTAGTAATAATCTTTATAGCTTATATAAAGACTTTATACTTTCTAGCTTAGTTTTAAGCTATAAACGTAGTAGTGCTTAAAAAACTAAAGAAAAAGCCTAAGGTATACCGCACTATTAAAAAGAAAAGGCTTATTTCCCTCTTACTAATAATAAGTAAGGCCTTAAAGAAGATTTTAGCTTAAAGGCTCGCGGCCGCGGCGGAGGTAAATAAAGTCTTACTTAAAAGGTAGTTTAAAAATAAAAAGAAGAGGTTTATAAAAGCGGCAATACTTTAAGTAACGGAACTAATATATATAATATAAGCTAAAAGAGGTATTATATTATTCTTTTTAACTTAATATTAACGGGGCTTTTAATATAGTTAACTATAAGAAACTCTTAAAGGAGCTTACCTTTTAAAGCGACCTTAAATAGCTTATAAAGCTAGTATATAGCTTTATAAACAAGCGCTACTTAACCTTTTATTTTAATAAAAAAAGGCTATACTAATATAAATTACTATTAAGGTCCTTTAAAGCTCGCCGCTATCCTTAATCTTATTTCTTTATTATATAATACTGCTTTACAAAAAGCTTAAAAAGCTAAAATAAGTTTATATTATCGGCTTCGCTAATAATATAAATATCTTTACTATTAGCTTTAAAAAAGGTATAATAGTAGTACGGCTTAAAGCGGCTTAAGAAGTATACGCCTTATAAGCGGAAACGTTCGTAGTAAACTTCAAACTATTAAAAAGCAAGCTTATTTACTTTATAAGAAAATATAAAGCAATTATAACCCTTATCTACTTAAGGGCCGCGATAGTTATACTAGTTTAAGACGCTAGGCTTTTAAGGGTATAAGTAAACTATAAACTTTAATACAAAGCATACTTTAATAAGCTATATACTAAGCTAAAAAGGTAGAACCTAGCTTTAATAAAGATCGCGGCGTTTATATAAGGATATACCTTACTTAAAGCTTAAAAAGTTTATAGTAAAGTTATTTAGTCCTTTATATTATATACTATAGTTACGTTTTATAAGATAACTTTAATAAGCGGAAAGCTTTATAAGATAGCTATAAAACTAGTATAAGACTAAACTACTTACCTTTAAATAGTTATAAAGGCTTATTAAGCTACTTTAGTTTATTAGTTTAAAGCTAAGACCTAAGTCTTACTAATTAACTTTTACCTTAACTAAAGAATAGCTAATACCCTTAAGAGGCTAAAAGACTTTAAAATCTTAAACTAAATCTAATATATATTTATATTAATAGTAAGGCTACTCCGGTAATATAGATAAAGCTAAAACGGCCTATACCCTTAAAACTACCGCTTATAAAGGCACTAAAGGGGGTATAGTCTTAAATTAAGACTAATAAACTATAAAAAAAGAAAAAGACTAAGGAGATCCTTTTTAAAGAGTAAGCTAAGCGGTAAAGCTTAAAAGAGGAGCTTATAAAGTAGCGCCAGACTATGCTTTACCTTACTAACCTCCTATTATAGTTTAATAAAGCTATATCGCTTAACCGCTATAAGGCGTTACTTAAGTACTTAAGCTTTACGATTACTTAAATATAAACTAAAGTAATAAGCCTTAAAGACTTCTTATTCCGCTATAATATACTTAAGGTAGTATCACCTTTTTATAATTATAAGTAGCGGCGAGATATTATTTATTATGCGATAATAAGTTATAGGCTTATTATTAAGGCAAGGGCAACGCTACTATAATAACTTTATAACGTAAGTAAGGTGCGGGCGAAGCTTTAAAAATAAAAGACGGCGGCTATTTAAATAAGATAGTTTTTAAGCTTAAAACGCCTATATTAATTCGACCTTATAATATAGCTATATTAAGGAAAGAAGATAGTATATATAAGGACCTTAGCTATGCTTTAGTTTAAGGGGGGCGTACTATTATTAAACCGCCCTCTTAATATAGCTTAAAGGGGATAATTTACTAATATAATAAACGCTATAAAGCACTAAAACGCTAAAACCTATACCCCCTCTTAATAAGCTTATAAGACTTTTAATAGGCCTAACTTAAGCTAACGCTTAAACTAGCCCTTAATACTTCCCCCCCTCTTAAAAACAACTCCCCTTTATTTTACTTAAAGCTTAAGCTTATTATTATTGTCCTTAGCACCGCGCTAAGACCCGCCGGATTAAGGAGTGCTATAAGGGCGCCCCGCCTAGCTATAAGCACGGGTTAAGGTAATAAGCGCCTTCCCCCTTCCCTTCTTACACTTATAATAGCTTAAAGTCGTAGCGGGGGTAAATAAAAAGGATATCGCTTTATTAGCCGCCTTTTAAAGCATTTGCTTTAAGGCCTATAAGGTACTTATTATAAAGGAAGCACTAGCTATAGCATAAGTAAGTAAAGGAGGCGGCACGAAACTAAGCTAAGTAAGATAACCTAAATAATACTTTATCGACTAAGCGGAGTTAAGCGTTATAAGGAAGCTAAAAAGAAGCGACCCGGCCTTACTATAAGCAAAAAACTAATAATACTTAAGGTTTAATATTATTAAATCTAAACGGCTATACTTAAACTTCTTACTTTACTTTTAAGGAGCTTTATAAAACTTTATAATAAGAACGCTTAAAGCACGCACTATAAAGGCTTGCTTAAAGAGATATAATAAATATTATTAGTTAAACCTTATTAAGGTTTTTAAGATATAACTATAAAAGCTTATAAGCTTATTTAATTATAGTTTACGACGTTTTTAACTATAAAAGATACTATAAAAACTACTAAGCAAATTCTACTAGTATTTTTAAAGGATATTTAAGGATTTTTATAGAATATCTTAACTATAGTTTAACTTATTTTTAATAATAAAAGTACCTTAAAAGATATAAGATAAACTTTACCGCGATTTTTAAGGGATATTTAAGGATATTTAAGGGATTTCCTTAACTATAGTTTATAGTATTTTTAACCGGGCTTATATTTAGTTTATTAAGTAATTTTATTAGGATATCTATAGTTAATCTACGCACTAATAATAAATAAAAGAATAATATAGTTAAAAATCCTTAAAATTAGCTTAAAAAACTAAGTATAAAGTAACTAGCTATACTTTAAAGAAAAAATAAGCTTCTTACTATTTCTAAACCGTTATATACGTATATATATAGTAATTAGTTTATTATACTAGCTTAACTAATAGTAATTAGTTTATAGTACTAGCCTTAACTAATAATAATTAGTCCGCACCTTATCCCCCTATCTTTACGCTATAAGGCGTAGTAAATAGTAGTAATTCTTACTTATTTAACTTAAAATCCTTAAATTATCTACTAAGCTAAAAGTAATTATATTATATAATTAAGTGCTTATCTTATAAAAAGTAAAATATTAAATAATATTTTCTTTAGTAAGAAGCTCTTATTAGCCTTAAAGTTTAACCTTAATAATAAGTACCTTTTCCTTAATATACTTATAATAAAACTTTAAGATAAGTAAGCTATAAAAGCGGAAAAGGCCGCGGCTTATTAAGTATACTAGTTTAATAATCTCCTTTACATTTTTTTAAGGTACTATACTACGATAGCCTATAAAGCTAAATAAGACGTAAAACGAGTCTTGCTTAGCAAAGCTAAACTACCGCCTTTTAAAAAGTAATCCGCTTTTAAAATATTAATAAAAGATAGACTATAAAACGATAAAACCTATATAACTAAGTAAACTAAATTCGGTATTACTTAAATAGATCGATTATTCTTTAAATAAAAAAGGTAAGAATAAGCTAACCTTTAAACTATCCGGCTCCCCGCTTATTAAACACTTTTTAGATTAAGTTTATAATAAAGTTACTTTTTTCTTAAGATAATAAGCTTAGCGGATATTTTTACCGCGTATTACTAATAAAGTTTAGTTTAAAGGCCTTAACCGGAAATCCGCCTTAAAGGATACTTAGTAGTTTCTTAGTTTAGTATTACTATTTAGCCTTATTTATAATAACTACGCTAGTTAAGGCATTTTTAAGACTTTTAATTAATAAAAATAAGCCTCTTATACTTAAGGCCTTATAGCGTATTCGATTTTAAGATATATATAAAACGAAAAGTTAAGTGTTTAGTAAGAGTATTAAGACTAAGACCTTAATAATAAGTAATAAGGATATAATAAGCGATACTTTTAGTAAGCTAAATCTATCTATACTTAGTATATAAATACTAAGACTAAGTATAGCTTTAAGCCCCTTAATAAGAATAGTAATAATATTAAACGAATAGTTTCTTAGTCTTTTTTAGGTATTAAGAAAAGAAAACGCGCTTACTAAGCATTAAGAAAAACGTTAACTATAAGCTAAGGATATAAGGAGATTTAACTTATTAAGACTACTAAAAGTATCTTTTAATAAAGTTTAAAAAGACGATAAAGCTAATACGTTTTAAAAAGTAGACTATTTTATTAACATTATCTACTAAAATACTAATAAAGGCGAGGTTTATATAAATAAGTTAGCTATTTAATTGCCCTCCTTTCTTTAAGGAAGTGTAGCGGAATCGTATTTTAATAACTTTTTAAAACTATAATAAAAAGACCTTAGCGAGTTTAGTATTAAACTAAGCTAATAAATCTCCGCTTTATAAAAACGGTTTAAATTCCGCTTAAATATAAGGATATAGGCACTTAATAAAACGTACTTTACTATTAAAGATATAATAATAAGGTCTAACTTTAAGTCTTAAATATTGCGCTTATAATATAAAGCTAAGGCCACGCTTTATTAGCTAAACTACTTAATTATAGTAATTTACTAAAAGCTAAATATCTATTTATAAGAAATCTTATAATATTTAGTAGGAAACGAGGATATTAATAAATAGATTAATAAATATAAGGAAATTCTTCTTTAGCTATAAGTTAAATATACTTATAGATCTTAAAAGCACTTATTAGCGCGAAAGAAATAGGTTTAACTTATAAAAAAGTAAGGGCTAACTAGCTATACTCTATACGCACTTAAAGAATAGTCCGGGACGCTTTAGCTATCTATTTAAAGCTTGCTAAGGCCGCGGGTTATATTCTTAAACCGCTTAATAAGAGCGGATATATAATAAGCCTTATAGCGCTCGCTAAGTTAAGGGAGAAACCTATTAAAATAGCTAAAAATAAAAGCTAAGGTCTTCTAGCTTAAGAAAGAAAGAATCTTTAAGACTATATACTTATTAACGCTAAAGCTTAAGCGGGTATACCTTATAATAAAGGAAGGAATTATAATAAAGACTAACGACTATTTAAAGGATAAAAATTATAATATAAAAGGAGCTTAAATAAATACTAATAAAAGCTTAAAGAAAACCGCTATTTATATTATAAAAGACTTAGTTTCAGGGGCCGAAAAAGTATACGGACTTTATAGCGAAGTATTCCCCTTAAAGAATAAGTTTTATTAATACGTTAAAGATAAATACTCCTTTAACTTTAGCTAAGATATTACTATATAAAGATATAGCTTAGTATAGTAAGTAGTTATCTAAAAGCTATAAAGCGTTTAAATAGTTAAGGCTTCTTTTAACGTTTAACTATTAAGCTTTAATAAGCCGTTATAATTTACTTATATATACTTATTAGTCTATAAAAAAGAAAGGCCTAAAATAAGTATTAAAGCCTATATAGATACTAAAGTAAACTAAAGCTTTATTTAAGCTAACTTAGTAAAGACCTTTTAAGATATAACTATAAACTCCTTTTAACGAATTTCTATTTAAAGAGTAAGAAGGATAGTATTGCGGAACCCTTAGCGTTTCTTTTACGCTAAGTAGTAAGGCGTAATTTATCTAATTTAAATTTACTAGCCGGAAAGGGAGAAGAAGACTTAGTGCTAATTATTAAACTAAATAAGGTAAGGGTATCTTATTATACGGATTTCTTATATTAAAAGTAGCTAAAGAAAAAGAAAAAAGAAAAAGAAAGAAGTTAAGGGAAGGAGGAGAAAGGACTTTCTTTTATACCTTTCTATAGCTACTAAAAGGCTTTCCTTTTATTTACTTTTATATGCTTTTATATGCTAATCTATAACTTATACCTTATATAACTTATAAGGTTACTAAACTACTTCTTAAGCTAATAAAAATAGCTTACGCTATCTTTATTACTAGTTATAAGTAATATATACTTTATTACTTATAACTAGCTTATAAGACTAAATATCCTTATCTTAAAACTATTTATAAGATTTTATCCTCTTTTAAAGGAAGGCCTCTTACCTTAGCTTAATACGAGGTATTAATTAATTATATAAGGTATTAGTTAATCTATTTAATACTAATCTTATTACTAGCTAAAGCTAGCTTAAGCTAAATATAAGCGTATCGAACCTATACCGCTTATAGCTAATACTAGCCGTCTTTAATTATTAAGCTATATCGTCTCTCCTTATAATTACCGGTATTTACTTTAATAGTTATAACTTATAACTAGCGGTATTTACTTTACTAATTACTCCTTTATATTTAGCGGTATTTATTTTACTAGATATTAGTACTTCTTAGTACTTAGGATAATTAACGGAATAAGGTTTCCGTTATATATTCCCCTTTTTAAAGTCTTTTTAAACCTAGAAAGATAAACGTTCCTTTTTTATAGGTTACGTTTAACCTTTAAGAAGCTACTTAATATATTTAAAGAAATTCTACTTTAAAGAGAGTAACCTTAAGAATTCTTTAAAGAAAATCCTAATCTTTTTATCTTTATAGATCTTTTTTAAAGAAAAATCTTATTTAGATTTCCTTTTACTTCTACTATCTAAGATAGTAAAGAAATCCTAGCTTAAAGAAGCTAACATTTTCTCTTAAGGGTTTTGCTAATTAAAATTCTTAACTTTTCTTAAAGCATTTTTTAAGTGCTTTATAGGTTTTTAGGTATTATCCGAACTAAGATAGTCCTTTTACTTTACTAAATAAAAGTATTCTTAATTTTCTATCTTCTTAGTAAGTATAGTCTTTACTATATATTCGCTCTCTTTAACTCTTTTTAAGTCTAGCTCTCTTACTACCTTAGCTTCTTATAAAGTCGGCTTTAATAAAGATATATAAAAAATAAAGTATATAAGTAAACTAGTTAGAAGTTTTAACTTATAATTAACTTTTCCTATTTTCTTTATAACTTTAAAAGGTCTTATTATCTTAAAATCTAAAGACTTATTAAGTCTATTAGTCTTAAGATTCCTCGTTAAAAGATATACTTTATCGCCTTTAAATAAAGAAGGTTTTAAAGACTATCTCTTATTATAATAATACGATATCCTTTTAGTAATATATCTTAATTCTTATTTTATAAATCCGTATAAGTTAATTAACTACTTAGAGTTAAATATAGCTTTTTCGACTATAACTTCTTTTAGTAAAGAAGACCTATAAGGTTTAGGGGTAAAATTATAATTTGTAAATACTAAAGTATTCTTAATAGGCTTAAAATAAGAAATATTATATGCTAACTATACTATAAGCAATTTAAAAAGCTAATTATCCTGCTAATAATTTATATAGCTTTTAAGATATTGCTTAAGCGTTTAATTTAATCGTTTTATTATTCCGTATATAATAGAGTAAAAAGCAGTAGAAAATTTATGCTTTATACCTAAGACTTATATTAAACCTTGCTAGAAATTCGAATTAAATTTCCGATCCTTATCCGAAATAATCGAACTTAGAAGTCCTTAATTAGCTATAATATATCTTATAAAAGTATAAGATAACGTTTCTACGTTTATAGCTTTATATATTAAAATAAAATAGCTATACTTTATAAGACGATTAACTATAAGTAAAATAAAATCGTATTTTATACTAGTTATAGGATCTATAAACTTTAGTAATTTTATAATAAAGTCTAAGGCTATAAAGCCTTAAGGTCTTAAAGGAACTTTTAAAAGAATTAAGTTACTATAAGGCTTATATCGTATAGCCTTGCTTTTATTATATACTTTGCATAACTTAATAACTCCTTAGATTTTCTTACTAAGGTTATAGGTATTATAATAGTTTTTAATCTTATTATATATTTTCGTAATACCTTAATGTCTATATAAAGGGTGCGAATAAAAATCTCTTATAACTATTCTTTTAGTCTTTAAGGTAAGGAATAGCTTATTCTTATAAAACGCTATTTTTCCCTCTTACTTAAGATTCTTATATCCCTTTTTATCTAAGTTCTTATAAGAATTCTTAAGTAATTTTAAAGTAATAAGATCTCCTTATATATTAAATAGTATATATAACGTCTTTAACTCTAAATTACTATTATTATTTAGAAATAATAAGGTCTCTTTATAGGGCTCTTTTTTATTATTAAAGTCTGGTCGTTAGCGAATTATATTAGCTTAGTTATTCTTAAAACCTTTCTTATAAATAATCTTATAATTTAATTCTAAAAGGAATTTAGCCTATCTTATTTACCTAGCATTTAACTACTACGTTATAGTAAAATAACTAATATTCTTATAGTCTATATAAACCTTAAGTTTATATTTATTCCTTAAGATATAATGCTAAAATTCTTTAAAAGCGTGTATAATAGCTAAGAATTCTTTATCGTAAATTAAGTAATAAATCTCTATACTTACTAGCTTCTTTAAAAAAAACGCGATAAGTTTAAAAATATTCTTTTTATTACGCTAGCTTTACTACGTGCTTAATATAAAATTAAAACCACCGGTTTTAATTTTAACGGCTTTTTTATATAATAGATATTTAATATAGGTTCTTTAAGAAGTAATCCTTTAATTTTTCTAAAAGCTTCGTTTGCTTTTAAGTTTTACTTAAAAGGGTCCGTTTTAGCTTTCTTTAATACTAATAATATCGGTATAATTATCTTAGAAAAGTCCGATATAAACTTCTTATAATAATTAATATATCTTATAAAGCTTTAGATTTCTTTAATATTTATAGGAATTAGCTAATCTTTAATTATAGAAATCTTTTAAGGGTCTATCCTTATATAAAAAGGAGTAATTATATGCCTTAAGAGTTCTACTTCTTATATATAAAAGCTATATTTTTCTAGTAAAATATAGAAGCTAGCTTTTCTTAATACCTTTAGTACTATATTAACCTTTTTATAGTATTGCTTTAGTATATTAAAGTATATAATAATATTATCTAGATAAGCTATGTAAAATCGGTTTAAATAGGAATTTAATAAATTATTAATTCTCTTTTAAAAGGTTACCGGTATATTAGTTAATCTTAAAAGCATAACTAAAAATTTATAAATTCCGTATCGCGTTTTAAAGGCTATTTTAAATTCGTCTTCTTCTTTAATATATATTTAGCTATAAGTAGATTTAAGGTTAACCTTAGTATACTACTACTTATTAGCTAATCTATCTTTTATTTTGCTTTTAAAAGGTAATAAAGTCCGGTCCTTTATTATATCGTTATTTATCTCTTTAAAATCGATAGAAAGTCGAGTTTTTTCTTTATCTTTACTATTCTTTAAAGTAAATAGTATAGGAGCTCTATATTTTAATTTAAACTCTTTAATATAACCTTTTTATAGGTTTTCGTCGATATATTCTTTTAATAACTTAAAATACTTCTTATTTAAGTTATATATCTTTTAGAATCTAAGCTTAAAGCCTTCTTTTAACTTAATTTTATAATTTTTACTACCTTATAGCGGTAGCCTATTCTTAAGTCGCGGCGTAAATATATTAAAATATCACTTTAGTATATTTCTAAGTATTTTTAGATAACGATCCTTAAGGTGTTTTAAGTTAATAGTACCTTCTAAACGTCTCGTATACTATATTCGCTTTTTAAGGTGCTTTAAATTAATAGTACCTTCTAAATACTACGAGCTATTCTTATATATCTTATTCTTAATCTTTCTCTTATTCTGTTTCTTCTTAATCTTTCTCTTATTCCGTTTCTTCTTAATCTTATCTTTTTACTTAAGGTATTGCTACTTAATATCCTTTAAAGTATTCGATAGATTTTCTTTAAATAAATTATAAGTAGCTTTATAATTATCTTTAAGGCTTTTAGTATCTTTACTAAGGTTTAGCATTGTTTTCGCGTATATTATACTAATCGTAGTCGTATTATCTTTAGTTATACTAGTCGTTTTATCGTTTTTCGTTACGATATCTATTAATATAATATTTATATCTATATAAGAAGCTTTATTATCCTTATTATTGCTATTCCTTATATAGTTATCGTTAAGTATTACCGTATTTAAATTATTCGAGGGTTTCGTTTTAAGTTTATCCTTTATTAAACTATAAAGAGGAATATTTAAGGTATTGTCTTTAAACCTTAAAAGGCCTTTATCCTTCTTTATTATAGGATTAAATTTCTATAAAAAGGGTAGTCTTAATATAACACTATAGCTAATAGCTAAAACGTCGAAAGAATCTTTAAAGTTATAAATCCTAATTATATACTTAAAAGGATTAGTTTTTAGCATAATCTTGCTATTATTATACTTAAAGGGTAATCCTTCCGCTAAAAAAAGCATATAAGGCTTATCTTTTTTTTATAATATAATCTTAGACGATTTACCGTTATAAGGGAAATATAGCTACTTATCGCACCGCAATCTACTAATACGTTAAGGCGATATCTTCTTAATTCTAATAAAAAGGTTATTTTTTACTTTAAGAATTATTATTTAATATAAGTAAGTTCTTTTTACTAGGAAATAGCTTTATTATTCTTAGGCTCGTTAGTCTTTTGCCTTATTAACCGACTTCTCGGTAGATTTTAACCCTTTTTGCGGAATTAGTCTATTTAAGTTACTAAGCTTCTTAATAGCTTTAAAAACTAAATCTTTACTAGCTTTATAGCTCTTTACTGCTTTACTAATAATATTAATACCTTCGTTACGATTGATTGCCTTTTATCGCTTTTAGTCGTTAATTTCTTCTTACTTAGCTTTTCGCTGATTTTTAAGCATTTCTTTTAAGAATTTCTTTACTTTTAAAAGTATATTTAAATTATTATTCCTATTGCGAAGATTATAATTTATCTTAAAATACTTACTATATCGTCTAAACGTATCTTTAATAGCTAAGTTAAGGAATTCTATATCTCTTTTAAGCTTATTAGCTAGCTTGTTGTTCTTTTTCTTAAGATCGTCTTTATCTTTAATTAGATTAATAATATATATAAAAAGAGATATATAATCCTCCTTTAGCTTAATTATCTTATTCGTTTAAGCTAAGTTACTATCTTAAAGGTTTCCGATAGTCGTTTCCTTATACTGCTTAAAAAGTAAAAGTTATTTAATTTTAATCCGGTTATTAGTAAATTCTTTATATAAGTTCTTTTTTATCGGCTTCGATATCCTCCTTAAGGTTTTCTATAAAAACCTTAGTATTAGTAATAAGTTCCTTAGTTATTATAACGGGTTTATAAAAAGTCTTCCTTAGTTTAAGAAACTATCCGCTTCCTTACTTATTTAAGAGGTATATAAGGCAGGTATCTTTATAGTATCTTATTTAAGATAGCTACTTATACGCCCTATCCTTAATAGTAATAACTATATTAAGATATTCTATTAAAGGAGCGTAAGGCCTATTACTATCTTCTTTCGTAAAAGAGGGCTCTTTATCTATTTTATTAAATTCAAGGTCTTTCGGATTATAGCTACTATTATCTTCTATATTTAAAGGGGTAATATTTATATTAAAACAAGGAGCGTTTTTATTATCTTCGTAAATAGTTTATAAAAAAGGTTTATGCTTATAATTATTCTTAGTCTTAAAAGCATTCCTTTGCTAATTATCTAGGCTTTTAGTATCTATCTTTATCTCTTTATTAAGTTCTTTTTTATAAAGACCCTTTATAAGTAAACTAGTTTTAAACGGACTAAGGGTCGGCATAATAAGTTTAGCGTCGATTTTAGTATCCTTAATTAAAGGTAGTAGTAAAGTATATCGCGGATTGTAAGCTAAGAGGGCATTATTCTTACGAATAAGTATATTCCTTCCTTTTAAAGAATTCCTCTTTTTAATATAATCTCTTATAATATAGCCTTCTTTCGTATAATTAAAGCGTTTAATAGCTTTTTTAGCGGGCTTTAGCGGGCTTGCTTTAAAGGTATTTAAGTCTATTATATTATTTAAGTCGCGCTATCGCTTCCTGTTTTTCCTTATAACCCCGCTAAGAATTAAACGGTACTTCTTTTACTACTAACATTTATACTGCTTATCGTCTATTTAGACCGCTAGATTAATATAGTTTTATAGCGTCTCTAGCCTATCTAAGCGGTAAATTTTGTTTTTAACTTCTTCTTTAAGACCTTCGTAAAAAGTCGCTATAAAGGCATTGTCTTCTTATTTTAGCTTAAAAGTAATCTATCGGAATCGAGCTATATAAGCCGATAAAAACGTAACCTACCTAAGGCTTTTTAATTTATGCTTTACTAATCGTTGCTTATCTATAGTTCCGAACGTTTTTTATAAAGCTTCTTCGAAGTTATTAAAATTCTTAAAAATATTCTTCGTCTCGGAATTCCTATCTTTAGGACTATTATATATATAGTCCTTTAAATTCGGTTCGAACTATATTGCTACTAGGCCTTATAAGTAACTAAATATAAATATAACGTTAACTACTTCTTAATTTATCGTAGTAAGATAAAACTAAAAATAAGCTTTAAAGATATAATAAACTCTTATAGCTTAGTTAATTCTTTAGTATAAGGTTTAGGAGCCTTATTCTTTAAAATAAAACTACTATTTATAAAGCTTATAAGGAGATAAAAAAGGTTTAAATGCCTTAAACTAGCTTATAGCTAACTAGTTAGCTATAGTATTATAAAAGTAAATATTTTTTTTTATTTATTATAATTAAATAAATATAATTATAATAAATACCTTCCTTTTACTTAATAGCTTAAAGAATTTATTAAGTATATAAATACTAAGTATTCTTAATTAAAGCTATTAAGTTTATAACGATTTTTATAAGCTAGTTTTATATTACGGAACCCTTAGCGTTTCTTTTATGCTAAGTAGTTAGGCGTAATTTATCTAATTTAAATTTACTAGCCGGAAAGGGAGAAGAAAACTTAATACTAACTATTAAACTAAATAAGGTAAGGGTATCTTATTATACGGATTTCTTATATTAAAACTAGCTAAAAAAAAAAGAGAAAGGAAAAGAGTTAAGGGAAGGAGGAGGAAAGACCTCCTTTTATACCTTTCTACGGCTATTAAAAGGCTTTCCTTTTATATACTTTTATATGCTTTTATATACTAATATATAACTTATACCTCGTATAACTTAGAAGGTTACTAAACTACTTCTTAAGCTAATAAAAATAGCTTACGCTATCTTTATTACTAGTTATAAGTAATATACGCTTTATTACTTAAAACTAGCTTATAAGACTAAATATCCTTATCTTAAATCCTTTTACGAGATTTTATCCTTTTTTAAAAAAAGGCCTCTTACTTTAGCTTTATATAAGGTATCGGTCGATTATATAAAGTATCGGTCGATCTATTTAATATTAATCCTATTACTAGCCGAAGCTAGCTTAAGCCGAATATAGGCATATCTAACTTATACTGCTTATAGCTAATACTAGCCGTCTTTAATCGTTAAGCTATATCGTCTCTCCTTATAACTACTAATATCTACTTTAATAGCTATAACTTATTACTAATAGTATTTACTTTACTAGTTACTCCTTTATATTTAGCGGTATTTACTTTACTAAATATTAGTACTTCTTAATACTTAGGATTACTAACAAAATAAGGTTTCCGTTATAGATAGCTACTATTAAATAAGTAGAATTTACCGCGTATATACTAAAAAGGCTATATAGTAGCCTTATAGTTATAAAAGTAAGGATCGGCGCTTAAATAGTAAAACACTTAGTAGCTAATATATTACTTAGCTAAGATTTTCTAGTTTTTTATTAAGGGGATCTTATTAACTTTATATTAGTCTTATAAATTAAGGCTTATAAAAGGATTAAAGCTAAAGTTAAGATAGTATAGCTAAAACTAGTAATATATAGATAGGTAATCTGCTTAATTACTATAATAAATTTAACTAGTTTTAGCTACGCCTTACTTATATAAGTCCGGGCGCCGCTATTAAGGCATAATATAATGATTTTTCTTAATAGCCTTAAGCTCGCTTAAACGATAATATAAAATTATAAAAGCTTTATAGTAATAAACTATTTTAAGGAACTATTAGTACTCCGCTAAAGCTAAAAAGTAAGGATAATTATAGACCTTAATAAGTAGTTTTAGCTATATAAGGAGGTCGATATTACTACTCCTTTAGCGGAAGTCCTTATAGAAAATCTAGATAAGATAGACCCCGGTAAGGACTTTTTATAAAATAATCTTATAGTAAACTATAAGCTTAAAATCAGCTAAACTAAAGACTTACTAAAACTTATTTTAATAAGGGCATTTAAATTTACGCTAAGAACTTAAAATATATATTAAAGGTTTAAAATATCCTTTAATCGTTTCCTTACCTTTAAATAAACAAAGGAGTAGTATATATAAACGAATTTAAATATATACGTATTCCCTTAATAAAAAGATAGCAATACTAATAAGTTATATTAAGATTATACTTATTAAGCAATAAGGATAAAAAAGTAGTAAATACGATATTTAGCTAGCTAACTAAATAAGAATAATTAAAATAAGTTTATAAGCTAACTCCTTTTATAGCGCTAATATTCGTAGTATAGAAAATAATAAACGGAAAAGAAAAAGGATAAGTAGTTATAAACTTATAGGGGATTAATACTATTATTACCTTAAACGCTTACTTAATGCCCCTTTAAAGCGATATAATTAAACGCCTTTAAGGAAAAAAGTTTATTAATATAGTAAACGTATAATCGTTTTTTTATTAGTTTTTAGTTTATTAAGACTACTAAAAAAGGTTTAGAGTTATAAGCTATCGCGGGCTAAAAAGATTATTAATAATACTTAAAAGCTTTAAGAACTCTTTAGTATACGTTTAAAGGTTTATTAATAACGTCCTTTATAGATACTAAAAATACGCGGCGGCTTATATCGATAATATTATTATTTACTTTAATAAAGCCAAAGAATACCTTTTATACTTAAAGGTAGTATTCCGCGCTTTTTATAACTATAATATTACTTTATCTAAACTAAAGTCCTTTTTAGTATACTTATTTATATAGCTATTTAGATTTAAAGTAAACGCTATTAGCTTAATAAATATAAATAAATACGTATAAGCTTTAAAGAATATTATGTTTTTAAAGAACTTTTAATAGCTTAAGAAATATATTAGCCTTATTAAGTAGCTACGCTATACGGTTTTATATTTCGCTAAGGAAGTTTACGTTTTATAAAGATAAAAGATAAAGCTACTTTAAGTAAGATAAGAAAAATGAGTCTTTTTAAAGGGCTAAAAATTAGCTTAATATACCGCGAAAGCCGCTTTTAAGCTTACTTTAGAAAAAGAAAAGACTTTTATAAATCTAACTAAAAAACTTACTAAGCTTTAAACAATTTACTACTTTAACTTTACTTTATAACTATTTATTTAAATCGATATATCTTAAGAATATAAAGTAGCGGCTATAGCTTTTTATTTAAAGGAAGGTATAAAATAAGATAAAAAAACGCTACTAGCCTAAACTAAAGTCTAGCTTATTATTTTCCTAAGCCGCGCTCTTTAAAGCAAAAAGCCTTAATACTAGCTTATAAAGCTTAAAGTAGCCGGTTTATTAAAAATAGTCTATAAGTTATATATTATAATACTATCTATAAAAACGCTATAAGTAGTTATCTTTATTAATTATATAAGTACTTATAAAACTATATACTAAAAATCCTTCTTTTCTATTAATATAAAATTTAATAATAAGCTAGTTCTTATATCGTAATACTTAAGCTAATTCCTACTTAAAGTATATTATATTTTAAGCGTTAAAAACGTCGTGCTAGACGCTTTTTAACGTTTACTATACTAAGATAATAAGCTAGTATCCTTAAACTAAGAAAGGGAATTAAAACGTATTTAAGAAAACGAGATAATAAACTGCGTATTCCTTTACGCGGAAGCATTAATTAAATTACCGCTTCTTTAAAAAATAATTAACGGATATATAAAGGATATATAGTAAGTAAAAATTATTATATAGCTTAGTAATAAGAATAGTATCCTTAGACTTTTATTCTTTTAGTTATAAGGGTTGCTATACTTTATAGAGAATAACGGACGCCGGAAACTATATATTTTTAAGACTTATATTAAGGAGATCGTTAAAGACGCTTAAACTAAATATTTTTATACTAGCCGCACCTATATATAGTAAGATCTATTTAAGAGCTTCTTAATCTTACGGCTTAGTAAATATATAAATAAGGTCGTAGATAGCTATAACGCTTCTTACTATAACTAAACTAATTAAAATAAGATATTTAAGTAGCTTATCTTAATTTAAAGCTTACTAGTTTTATACTATATAATAGTAATAAAGTTTATTATTAAACTCTTAATAGTTTAAGCTAAATAATCCTTATAAAAAGACCTTATAAGGAACTTCTTTAATACCTTATTAACTATAATTAATAAATTCTTAAAGATATATCTTCTTATTTTAAGTAATAATTAGTTTTTAGCGGAAGATTAAGTATAAGTATTATATACTAAGCTACTCCGCGCTAATTAAAGGATTTTAAAAGGGATAATCTTTAATTAAGATATAAAGTTTACTTTAGTATTTTAGCGGACTTTATAGCAAGCTTTTTAATTAAAGATTTTTATATTTACCGCTTAGTATATTTAAAGTAATAGCTTATTAAAAAGGCGAAACTAAACTATAAAAATCACGCTATAATTCTAAACCGCTGATTTCCTAGACCTATATAAAACTAATATACTAATCGTCTTTTAGTTTAGCTTTAATAATTCCTTCTTTTTAGTAATTTATATAGCTTTTAATAAGCTTATTATAAGGATAAGGATAAATAATAGCTTTTAGTTCCTTAATAACTACTTATACTTATAAAACTAAGGGGTCTTTTAAAAATAAGCTAGGTTAGCTATCGCTTATACTTAAGCCGCTATAAAAAATAAATATAATAAAAAATACTGCTTACTAAAATTTAAGCTTAGCAATTAAGTCTAGCTATAGCTTAATAAGGGTTATTATATTGCGCATAGTAAACTAGCAAAGCTTTAAAATAAACGCACTAAGCTATTTAAAGTTACTACTAAAATAAGATAGCTTATATATTAGTTAAATATAAAAAGGTCTTTTAATATCTATTTAGTTATTTTAGTAATATAACTACGCTTAATAAATAAGCTAGCTATATACTTAAGCTTAGTTTAGGATAAAGGGATATATTATTTAAATAAGTAAGAGGTAAAACGAATCTTATAAAGCTATATAATAAAGAAAAGTAGTAAAAAGCTAAGAAAGGAGTTCCTTATAGCTTAAAAAGACTAGCTAAGTAGCTATAACTTAAAAGTAAACGTAAAAGCGGGTTTTTTGCTAAAGATTATAAAAGCCTTTAAAAAAGTATAAAAGAAGTTAGCTACTTAAGTAATTTAAATAAAAGTATAATATATAGCTTTTATAACTAAATATAAAACTCTTTAACTAAGAGAATTAAGTAGTTAGGCCTAAGTATAAAACTTTAAAGCTACTATAAGTTATAAGAAACTATAACTTACTACGCTTAAGGTAATTAGTTATTTTAATAATAATATACCGTTATTTACCTTAAGTAATAAGACCTTTTTAGCCTTATAGTATACTTATTTAAATCCTCTTCGCCGCCCGCCCTCTTTTTTTTCTTTTTGTTCTTTTATAACGATATTTCCCTTTACTACTAGCCTTAGCCCGCCGCACCTTACTTACTCCTATATATATAACCTTCTTTACTTTAAGCTTATAATCCTTATACTCTTATTTTAAGTCCTTTTATCCTTTAATATCTTTTATAGCTAAAACTAGCTATTTTATAACTACTTCTTTAGCCCGCTCTTTTATAAGCCTTTATACCTTTAATACGAAGGATATAAGCGGGCGCTTAAGCTTTATAAAAATAAAGCGGCTATTCTTTATAGCTTTAAGTCTTTTAGCGAAAGTTAAAACCTTTAGGTTTAAGCTTTTATATAAACCTACGCCGCTTGCTATAACTATGCTTAAGCTAATAGATTTAACTTAAATTATAGCACTATAAAAGATAGCTTATATTATACTCTTTAAATATTTAACTTAAATAACTTACCTCTTAGCTTTATATTATAACGTAGTTTAAATAGCCGGTTTTATAGTAACTTAGCTATACTTTCCGCTTCGCTCTTATTATTTTTTAAGCCCTTACCGCTTATATAATTTTTAAGGCGTAGCTAGAAATCTTTATTAGCGGAATAACTAGCTAATACTTAATACCTTTAAGTTAACTAATCTCGCTATAGTCTTAAGATTTATAGTAGCTATTATACTTAGCGGAAACCTACTTTAGCTAAATAACTAAAACGATATTTACGCTATTTTTAACTATATATTTAAAGCTTAGCTTAATTAGTTTATAGCTAGGTTTATAACGGCGTTTAAAGCTATTATAGCTAAAACCTTATCTTGCTTCGCACGCGATTTAGCCCGCGCGATAAAATCCCCCTCTTAGCTTATAGCTGCTATAAGCCTTAAGGACTTATTTAGTCTTACTTAGCGAACGCTCTTTCCCCTTACTAGTATACTTAGCTTAGCTATATAAAGGCGTATAAGCGCCTTATTATAGTCTATTTACCGTCCTTCCTTAATAAAAAGAGATAGCGATAACTAGCTTTATAATATATTTTACTGCTTAATCTTATAAAAGCCGTTAATAGTAACTAATATAATCTTTAATAAGCTTAGCTTTATAAGCTTATACTTTAATAACGAGATTATAATAATTAAAAGTTTCCGCTTACTTATAAACTACGCTAAGTTTTACTTATAAGCTTACGAAAAGTCTAAACGTAACTTAACTTTAACTTAAGCAATAAAATTCCTAGGCTTTAATATCCGGTTTATTAGCTATATTAACTATATACTTTATATTTTTACTTTTAAGGCTCTTTTTATAAAGAGGTTTTTTAAGACTATTAAATACGTTTAAAACCTTAAAAGTAAGGAGTTAAGTATTAAGGCTATTAAAGACCTTATTACTTACTTTTAAGTAAGAATATAAATATTTAATACTTTAGTGCTAACTATACCTATTAATATTAATAAGACGGCTTACTTTTACCTTAATACCTTTTTAATAGCTAGACGCGTATTAATCGGCGGAAAAGTATAAGTAGTAGCACTATATAAAAAGGATAATAAGTTAAAAAGCCTAGCGATAAAAAGCAGGGGATAGCTATAATAGCGGTAGTAAGTAAGATATAATATCTTACTTATACGCGGCTTATAAAGCTAGTAAGTAGTATAAGAAACTAAGCGGAGGATTAAAAATAGCTAAAAAGTAAGTAAGATAATAATATAAAATAAGGCTTAAATAAAGCTAGTATTTTATAATATATCCTATTAAGGAAATTAAATATTCCTTAGTATAAAGACTCTTTATTACTTAATAAGTGCTTAAACGCATATTTTAAAAAAAAGCTAAAAACCTTATTATAAGTCTTAGCTAAACGCGCTAGTCGCCTTAATAAAAACGAAGACGCACGATTAAATAAGTAATAAGGATTAATAATAAAGCCGCTTACTTACTATCTTAAGCTACCTAGCTACTATTAGCCGGATAGGCTAAAAAAACAATTAAAAAGATAAAGATAGCGCACTATAAATATAGTATAAAAACGCTACTATAAAGCTATTACTTAGCGCCCCCTTTACTTTATTTTTACTTTAAACTAATAAGGATATTAGCTTTTCTTTTTTACTTAAAGAAGTTATTATAGAATTTAAATAACTATACTTAAACTTCTTACTTTACTTTTAAGGAGCTTTATAAAACCCCGTAATAAGAACGCTTAAAGTATATACTATAAAAGCTCGCTTAAAGAGATATAATAAATATTACTAGTTAGACCCCGCTAAGGCTTTTAAGATATAACTATAAAGGCTTAAAAGCTTATTTAACTATAGTTTATAATATTTTTAACTATAAAAAATACTATAAAAACTATTAAGCGGATTTTACTAGTATTTTTAAAGGATATTTAAAGATTTCTATAGGATATCTTAATTATAGTTTAACCTATTTTTAACTATAAAAATACCTTAAAAAATACGGGATAGACTTTACTTTAATTTTTAAGGAATATTTAAGGATATTTAAAGAATTTCCTTAATTATAGTTTATAGTATTTTTAACTAAGCTTATACTTAGTTTATTAAGTAATTTTATAAAGATATCTATAGTATATTTATATACTAATAATAGATAAAAAGATAGTATAGTTAAAGATCCTAAAAATTAGCTTAAAGAACTAAGTATAAAGTAGCTAGCTATACCTTAAAAAAAGATAAGCTTTTTACTATTTTTAAACCTTTATATACGTTTATATATAGTAATTAGTTTATTATACTAGCTTAACTAGCAGTAATTAGTTTATAATACTAGTCTTAACTAGTAGTAATTAGTCCGCGCCTTATCCCTTTATCTTTATACTATAAAGCGTAGTATTTAAGCTAAAGTCTTTAGTCTCCTTTTCTTAACCCGCTAAGCTAAGAGTAAAGGCAATATAAATACGCTTTAAGATAGCGTCTATAAAGTTATTAGCCTTAAAGGTGCTACTTTTAAAAAGGCTATAAGTACGCTTTTATATAGCTAAAGAAACGCTATAGCTAGTTAGCGGGCTAAGGGTAAGTATAGTAAGAGTTAAAATAAGGTCTTCCTCTTTATTATTACTATTACTATTATCGCTATTACTACTATTAGTATTAAGAATAATAAAGATAGCGTTAAGGCTAAGCTAAAGGCTACTCTTATCTTTAAGGTCTTTAGTATCGGCCTCCTTATTACTATTATTAATATTAAACTTAAGCTCCTTTAAGTTAAATATAGTATTAGCCTTAACGGCCTTCCCCTTACCTTTATACTTAAGCGCCCCGTAATACTTAAGCTTTTAAGTAAGAGTAGCGCGCTCTTAAGTATAAGCTTTAATAAAGGCCTTAGCTTAAACCTTCTTTTTAGCCTTAGCCTTTACTTTAAAATCCTTTAAAATAATAAAGATCTTAAAGGGTATAAGCTTAGACGGGGCGAGAGCTATATAAGCCCGCATTAAGTTTAAGTTAAGTAAATAACCTTTAAAGACAATATTCTAGCCTTTATAGCTACTAAAGTTAAGATAGTTAGCTATTATAAATAGCGTATTTTTTATACTCGCTATAGTTTAAGCTATAAAGTAAACGGTTTAATATATAACCGTAATAGTACTAGTAAGCTTATCGGTAAACTTAGTGTTAGCTTTATAAGCCGCGCGCGCGTTATTAACGAAATAGCTAAAAGTAAAAGTAAGAAGCTTAACATTTTTATTAAGTAAGGCTAAGCTTAAGGGGGCCCTTAATACGAAAGCATAAGCTATAGTAGCTATAGTAGCGCTAGTATATTACTAAAGCTTTATTGCTATAAAAGTAAGCTTTATATACGCAAGAGCGTTTAATAAGCTTACCGGACTTATATAACTCCTTTTAAGCGGTATAAAGCTTATAGGCTATGTTCTTATTAATAGCGGTAAGCTATAAAGGGGATTAGCTAAGGAGTAAGAGCGGGATTAACGCAAGATTAATAACCCGAAAAAAAATTAGTTATTAAAAGCATAAGTAATATATACTTTTATAAAGATAGCTAAAAGAAAGTTAATAACGCGGATTATATACGCTTACGCGATAAGCACGGCCTAAGTATATATAAGCTTAGTTTTAGTAGCCTTAAAAAACTATACGTATATCGTCGCTTAATAAGCGGCCTATCTATATATAATAAAGGATCTTATACTTAGTACCGCGGCAAGCTTAAGCGTCTTTATCTTTAGTATCTTAACTTAGTAGCTTAAGGAGCGGACTTATATTAAGGTTAAAAAAGGTAACCTTTTTTTAAAATATAGCGATAGTAATAAAAATAGCTTAATAGCGGTAAAAGAGCGAAGATATATTAAAAGCCGGCCGGCGGATATATAATAGGCGCGTAAAAGGGATAAGCGTATCTTTAATAAGTAAGAAAAAAAGCGTATAAGCGCGCGCGGTATATAAAAAGCTTTATCCTTAAAACCGCGCGTAGGATTAATAGCTAAGCGGCGTAAATATATAATAAGCTTAATTAAGAGTATATATATACTATAAGGTGCCGAATTCTTATTAAAGGGGCCTGCTTTAAGCTTACTTTTTAAAGCCGTGCTACTTATAATAAAAGCGTAGGATGAATTCCTACCTCCCTTTCCGCCCTTATATTAAGGGGGCAGCTAAGGGGGGATAAAAGATAAGCTATTGCTTATACTTTAAGCTTAAAGCTTAAAGCTTTAAGCCGCGGGCCGCTTAATTTAAAGGCGGCCTTAGCTTAGCTAAGCCGCGTTAAACTACTTAGCGAGCGGGATATACTTATAGCGGAAGGCGTACCCCTTTTCCTTATATAAAGTTATAAGACCTTATATAAAGCGGACTAATTATAAAAGAGGGGAGGTTTTACTTTAAGCACTTTAGTTTTTCTCTCTTATTTTAAAAACATTGAATTTCTAAAAACTTAAATTAAGTCCTTAGTATAAACTTAATAATAATATATTACTTTATAAGCATTTTACTATTTAAGCGCCGATCCTTACTTTTATAATTATAAGGCTACTATTTAGCCTTCTTAGTATATATATAGTAAATTTTACTTATTTAATAGTAGCTATTTTTCTTACTCCTTCAATAAAAATTTATTAAGAGAAGTTTATAGCTATATCTTAAAAAGTCTTTACTAAGTTAGCTTAAATTAAGCTTTAGTTTACTTTAATATTTATATAAGTTTTAATACTTATCTTAAGCCTTTTGTTTTTATAAATAAATAAGCGTATATATTTAAATTATAATAGCTTATTTAAGCTTAATAATAAAATATTAAAAGAAGACTTAACTATTTAAACTATTATAAAATCTAAACGGCTATACTTAAACTCTTTACTTTACCTTTAAAAAGCTTTATAAAACCCTATAATAAAAACGCTTAAAGCACATACTATAAAGGCTTGCTTAAAAAGACGTAATAAAGATTATTAGTTAAACCCCGCTAAGGTTTTTAAAATAAAACTATAAAGGCTTAAAAGCCTATTTAATTATAGTTTATAATATTTCTAACTATAAAGAATACTATAAAGACTATTAAGCGGATTTTGCTAATATCTTTAAGAGATATTTAAGGATATCCGCGGGATATCTTAACTATAGTTTAGCCTATTTTTAACTAAAAAAGCAACTAAAAAATATAAGATAAACTTTATTATGATTTTTAAAGGATATTTAAGGATATTTAAGGGATTTCCCTTATTATAGTTTATAGTATTTTTAATTAAGCTTATATTTAGTTTATTAAGTAATTTTATAAGGATATTTATAGTTTATTTATATATTAATAATAAATAGTAAGATAGTATAGTTAATAATCCTTAAAATTAGCTTAAAGAACTAAGTATAAAGTAGTTAGCTATATTTTAAAGACAAGATAAGCTTTTTATTATTTTTAAACCCTTATATATATTTATATTTTGTAATTAGTTTATAATACTAGCCCTAACTAATAGTAATTAGGCCGCGCCTTATCTCCTTATCTTTATACTATAAAGCGTAGTATAAACGCTTTATAGCTTTTAAATAACTACTAATTATATTAAGCTATATCTTTATATAGTAATATTTTAGCTAAGGTTAAGGGGGTATTTATCTTTAATATATTAATAAAGCTTACTTTTAAATAGGAATGCTTTACTATAAAATCCGTTTACTTTATTAGCCTTTTAGACTAAGTTTATTATAATATAGATTATAGTTTCTTTTAAGCTTTTATTAGTATTTATTTAGGATTTATTTATATTATACTCTTTATTCTTTAAATAATTATTAGTCTTTACTATAATTCCTTTTTTAGTTATAGAGTATACTTAGTTTAGCCTTAGCATTAATAAGTATATAATTCTAAAAGTTCCTTTTTTTTAAGCTAAAAGACCTTAACTTATATTTTTAGCTATTTAAATAGGTTTCTCCTTTAACTTAGCGAGCGCTATAAAGCTTATAGTATATCCGCCTTTACTAAGCGGTTTAAAAACGTAACTTATAGTCTTAATAAGCCTTTAATAAATAGCTAAAGCGTCTTAAACTATCTTTTAAGTATATATAAGGTATAGCTAGTTAGTCCTTACCTTTTTATAAGTTAAACTTATTTCTTATGCGCTAATAAGTACTATTAAGATCTTTAAGTATATTAAACTTATAGCTAAGAAAGAATTTTCTTATACTTATTAATTTATTTATTAATATCCTCGTTTCTTATTAAATATTATAAAGAACTTTATAAATAAATATTTAGCTTTTAATAGATTACTATAATTAAGCATTTTAGCTAGTAAAGTGCGGTCTTAGCTTTATATTATAAGCGCAATATTTAAGACTTAAAGTTAGACTTTATTATTATATTTTTAATAGTACAGTGCTTTTTATTAAGTACTTATATCGCTATATTTAAGCGGAATTTATACTATTTTTTAAAGCGGAGATCTATTAGCTTAGTTTAATACTAAGCTTACTAAGCTTTTCTTATTATAATTTTAAGAGGTCTTTAAAATACTATTTTACCGCACTTCCTTAAAGAAAGGAGGGCAATTAAATAGCTAATTTGTTTATATAGGTCTTGCTTTTATTAGCGTTTTAGCGGATAAAGTTAATAAAATAGTTTACTTTTTAAAATATATTAGCTTTATCGTCTTTTTAAACTTTATTAAAAGATACTTTTAGCGGTCTTAATAGGTTAAATCTCTTTTTATTCTTAGCTTATAGTTAAGGTTTTTCTTAACACTTAATAAGCGCGTTTTTTTAGTGCTTAAAAAGGCTAAGGAATTATTTATTTAATATTATTCTTATTCTTATTAAAATGCTTAAAGCTATACTTAATCTTAATATTTATACGTTAAGTATAAGTAAGTTGAGCTTATTAAGGGTATCGCTTATTATATCTTTATTGCTTATTATTAAAGTCTTAATCTTAATATATTTATTAAGCGCTTAACCTTTTATTTTATATACGTCTTAAAATCCGGTGCGCTATAAAGCCTTAAGCATAAAAGGCTTGTTTTTATTAATTAAGAGTCTTAAAAATGCTTTAATTAATATAGCTATAGCGGATAAAGCTATATAGTAATACTAAACTAAGAAACTACTAAGTATTCTTTAAGGCGGATTTTTAGTAAAGGCTTATAAACTAAATTTTATAAGTAACACGTAATAAAAATATCTATTAAGCTTATTATCTTAAAGAAAGGGTAGCCTTATTATAAACTTAATTTAAAAGGTATTTAGTAAGTAAGGAGTAAAAAGGTTTTAAGGCTAGCTTATTTTTACTTTTTCTATTTAAAGAATAATTAATCCGTTTAAATAATACTAAATTTAGTTTAATTAATTATATAGGTTTTATTATTTTATAGTTTAATTTTTATTAGTATTTTAAAACCGGATTACTATTTAAATAGTAGTAAGATTAACTTAGCTTACTAAGGCTTATATTATATTATATTTAGCTTTATAAGCTATTATAATATAATACTTTAAAAAAGGGTAAAAGAGATTATTAAACCGGTATACTTAATAAGCTATAGCCTTTTTTGCTTTTATAGCTTACTTATCTTAAAGTTTTATTATAAACGCATTAAGAAAAAGGTATTTATTTTTATAGTTAAACTTAAAAGCTAATAAAAGCTTCTTATAAAAAAAAGTATTATTTAGTATTTAACCTCTTATAAAATAAGTACTTTATTATTATTAAAGGTTAAAGCAGCAGCGAAATTGTAGGGGAATTAGGAGATTACGTAATATCACTTAATAAAGGAGTCGATATTATATAAGGCAGGATTTAGCTAGAATTAATTAATAAAGAATTAAGTGCATAAGTGCTTATAGAATCTTTAGCTATTTAGTAGCGGGAGATTCGCCTTTTATAGATAAATGTAAGGGAACGGAGTGACATATCCGGACCGGCCTTCGGGCGGTCTTAGAGCCCGAGGAATATTAATTCTAAAGCATTCTACCCCGTAGCTAGATATCCCTTCCTTATGCGGCAATTCGTGTTTAAAGTTAGTTTAGGTTAGTTAAGGTTTAGGCGGATCCTTATTTTATCTAGCTACCTTAACCTTCTTAGTTCCGTATATAACGTTATAGATATCGTATAAGGACGTAAGGACCTCGAAAATAACGAGCCGAAGCTAGGCTATTTAATGCGGGTTTTTATATAATTTATACACCCCCTTATGCTTAGCTAGTTAGGTAAGGATTAAATAGCTAATTTATTAAAGTAGTAAAATCACTCTCTTATAGCCTCCTTTAAAAAGTAGATTTATATACTCTTTACTGATTTATTAAGGTAGTATATATATAAGGTAAAGTCCTTAGTTATATAGGAAAACCTCTTTTATACTTAGGATATATAAAAAACCTTTTCTTTTAGGAAAAAACATTATAAGGTATATACTTTTAGAAAAACCTTATAGAAGGAAAAATCTAAAGTTCTATTATCTAGGCGTAGATAGGTAGCCTAGTCTCTAGGAAAAATTAATAGTAATTTAAAAACCTAGTTCTTTTAATCTTTATCTAAGAAACCTTTTAAAGGGAAAAGACTTAGTAGGAGGAAAGGTATAAAAAGCAAAAGAATAACTTTTAACTACTCCTTTTATTTATAAGACTTCTTATACTAAGGATAATCTAGTCCTAAACTTATTAATTAAAGCAAGACTTAATTCCTTAGTAAATATATTAGCTATATTATTTTCTAATTTAATATAAAAGACCCTGATTTCTTTATTTCTTATATTTATTCTCGTATAGTAGTATGCAGCGCGTATATGTTTAGTACGCTTATAGAATTTAGGATTTTCTGCTAATTTAATAGCAGCAGTATTATCTGTTAAATTAGGGGGAATACTATTTAAGATTTTAATAGATAAATCTCTAGTAATTGCAGTAAAGAGACTATTGAAATATATAGCTTCTTTTGCAGCCTCCTTAAGGCCTATATATTCTGCCTCGCACGTAGAGAGAGCAACTGATTTTTGCTTAAAACAAGCCTAACTTATAACGTTGTTATATATATAAAAACAGTACCTTAAGACTAAGCAGGCGTCTATAAAGTCTAAGGCCTAACTAGTATTAGTATAACCTTTTATATATAAAAAGTCTAAAGAAATATTATACGTATATTTAATCTTAAGGCTAGGGTCTTTATTTAAATATTTTTAAATAGTATTTAAAGCCTTTATATACGTATTATCTAGTTTAGCAGCGAATCTCGCATAAGATATAACTAAATAAAGGATATCTAGCCTTATAAATAAGGCTAAAAATAATAAAGATCCTATTTGTTTTTGAAATTATAATATTACCTCTTTCGAGGGTAATTCCTTAGCTTTTACTAGCTTAAATCCTACTATTATAGGCGTATTCGAAGTTCCTATAGCTTTTTTATTAAACTCCTTTATTTTATTTAAGGTATACTTTTCTTAGGATATATATAGCTCTTTTCTATCTTAGTTAATTTGTATATTTAGACCTAAGAAGTATTTTATATCTCTTAGTATAGTAAAATCTAGATATTTAGCTAATTCTTTAAATAGTCTTTCTTTTATTATAGTTTTCGAGGGCCCTACTATAAGAAAGTTATCCACGTAGATCGCTAGAGCAATTTTATAGCGTATTTTTATAAATACCCCCTCTTTTAGTAAAAAGGGGAAAAATCCTAGTTTACTTAGTATATCTTTTAAATAGGTATACTAAAGCTTTAAGCTTTGTTTAAGACCGTATAGTGCTTTCTTTAGCTTTGCTTTTATTAAACCTTTATTATATAGGTCTATGAATTTCGATAGATTTATTCCTTCTTTTCTATAATAAGACCTATTCTTAGAATAATAGTCTTTTAAAGTATATTATTTATAGCCCGGAGGAAGATTAATATATACTTCCGAATCTATATTGGCGTAAACGAAGGCATTTATTATATTTATTTGCATAGCTTAATAATTATTTAAAACTGCTAAAATAAGAAGAATTCTAGTAGATTCGGGTCTAGCCGTAGTTAAGAAGGTCTCTAGGTAATCTAAGCCGTATATCTGCTTTAATCCCTAAATTACGAAACGGGCTTAATATTTAATAATTTGATTTTAACTATCCTTTTTAATAGTATAGACCTAACGGCTACCTAAAGCCTCCTTATCGCTAGGGAGATAGGCGAATTCCTAAGTATTATATTTAATTAGTTGGTTTATTTCCCCTAGCATAGCATTTTTCCAGCTAGCTAAATTAGGGCTATTTATTGCCCATTTATAGGTATTTAGCAAACTTTAATCCTTATCCTATTCTATTATAGCTAGAATAGATTGTTTATAATCGCTATTTAAAAGCAGGCAAATATTAAGGTAATCTATATAGTTAGTATAGGACCCGTTAAGCTTCTTAGGTATTTCCACTACTATACAACTAGTAGGGCTAGGATCTTTATCTAAATCTTTATTTTAAGAACCTTCTTTTATAGAGGTTAAGGGAATTTCTTTAGTAATTTCCTTTAAAGGGTCTTCCTCTATAGGGCTAGAGGCTTCTAGCCTATCTTTATTCTCTAGAATTGTATTAAAATCGAAGTCTTTAATAAGGCTAGAAGGGTTTTCTATAAACCTATTTTCTAGTATAGTAATATCTCTAAAGACTATTAATTTTCTCTTAGAAAAATCCCAGACTTTATAGGCGTTTTCACTATAGCTTATAATAACTTCTTTAAAGGCTCTAGCTTCGAGCTTATCTTTAGGGTCTTTATTTTTATAATAAATAAGGCTTCTAAAGGTCTTTATTTCATTTAAGGTCTCGAAAGGTATTATTATATTATCCGTCTTTTCTATAAGGCTTTTTAAACCTATTGCTAAATATAGAGATCTATTATATAGGTAAGTAGCTGTTAAAATAGCCTTACCGTATAGATATTTAAGCAGCCTTGCCGTATATAATAAAGAACGGACTTTTTCTAATATAATACGATTTATCCTCTTTATTCTGCCGTTAGATTCTAGCGTTTTAGGAGGGCTAGAATTAAATAAGATACCGTTTCTTTTATAGTATGTTTTTATCTTATATATAAATTCCTTTGCATTATCTAAAAATACTTCTCTAATCCTAGTTTTATCCGGGTTATTTTCAACCTTATTTTTCTATTTTAGGAACCTTTCTATAGCTTCCCCCTTACTTTAAAGGAGGTATAAGTCTAGAAATCGGGTTCCTATATCTAGGAAAGAGATATAATAGTAATATTTATTATAAGTAAGCGTTTTAATAGGCCCTTAAATATCTAATACTATTTTTTTAAGGTAGGAATAGGTCTTATTCAAAGGTTGTCTATTTACCTTATTCGTAGCCTTTGCCTTTATATAAATCTTACAGTGTCTTATTTTATTCTCTTCTTCTAAAGACATTTTTATATCTTTATTATACCTTTTTAATACTTTTAAGATAGCCTTATAATTTATATACCTAAGGCGTAAATGCTAAGTATAAAAATCTATATCCTTTGCTTTTAAAGAGGTAATAAGGAGGGAATCTTTTTCTATTAAAGGTTTTAAAGGAATATAATAAAGCTTATTTTTAAGATATCCTTTAGTAAGAATCTACGCCTTATTATTTAAAAGAAGGACCTTATCCTTGCCTATAAGGGCATAGGTATTCTTAAAATATAACTAGCTAATTATATTAACTCTAATTTTAAGGATATAAAAACAATCTCTAAGTATATATCTAATTTTAAAGTATAGGAATTTAAATACTAAATCCCCTTTTCCGTTTATTAATATAAAAGAAGCTTTTCCTTAGTAGACTTTAGTCTTAATCTCTTTATAGTTAATAAGGTAGTTCTTATTTATTACTATATGCCTAGTAGCACTAGTATTATATATAAAATTAAGAGTCCTTTTATTACTAGATCTAGGGAATCCTCCTTCCTTTACCTTTAATACTAATTCTCGGATCTAAGGGAGTAAGGCTTTTAGAGGTCCTAGGAGAGTATCTTTATTAGCTTTTAAATCTGCTTTTAAAGGGGAATCTATAGAGGTTAGAATTACCTTTAAAGGGTTATTTAAGGCTACCCCGGGGGTAGGGGCTCGAGAGAGAGGAGAGGATAACAAAGAAAGGTCGATAAGATTTATATTAAGGTCTATTTTAGTTGAATTTAGAACCTTATCTCTCTCTTCGCTTAATTCTACTTCTTCTACTCTTTTCTTTAATTTTTCCTTTTTAGAAGAAGAAGAAGAAGAAAAAGACTTTTTCGAGGTAAGTTTCTTTTTAGTTACCCTATTCGAATCGTCTATTTTCTTTCCTTTAAGCACTTAATAAAAAGGGGCTTTTTTAGGGTAAAGCCGGAAGCAATTAGCTACTAAGTGGCCTGGTTTTTTATATTCTTTATAGTAAGAATTCGAGGAATTCCCTTGCTTTTTCTAAGGCTTTTTCCGAAGTAGGAAAGCTTTCCCCGAAGAGTCCTCTATATCCTTTACCCTTCTAGCTTCGTCTAAAAGACTAGCTATTAAGGTCTTAAGAGAGAAGGCTGCAGAATTATGCTTAAGACTCTATATAATATTAGTTATATAGCTTCTAAATTCCCCGCTAAGGGAATTTAAAATCTATACTATAAGAACCACTTCCGGAATATCTATTTCTCGAGATTTTAATTCCTCGTAGACCTCTTTTACCTTATAAAGGTATTTCTCTAACTATAAGTCGGAAGGACTTAAGTTAAATAGCTATTTTATAAGCAAATAATTCGACGAGAGATTTAAGGGATTATATAGCTTTTATAGCTCTTCCTAAGCATCTTTAGCAGTAGTTACGTGCTTAATCTATATTAAGGGACCGTCTTTTAAGCATAAAAAAATTAAGGTAAGAGCCTCTTCCGTTTTTATATAATTTACTTGCTTTAAAGCAGCTATAAGCTTTTCTTTAATAAGAATTGCTCGTATTCTAATAGTCTATAAGGTATAATTTAAATTACCCTTTAACTTAGAAAACTCGTATTCTTTCTAGCCTACTATTGTATATATCTTTAGTAAGATAGAATAAGTAGGTAAAGAAAAGTTAATTTTTCACTTAAGAAGGGTCGAAAGATAAAAGAAGTCGGTAGGGATTCGTAAAGGAAATTCTAGGCAAATTCCTAAGGATAGAAGGGGTCTTAGCGGAGAGGAGGGAATTTTAAGAGAATTTTATATAGATAAGGGGATTTCTAGAAAAGGAAAGAGATTAAAGGAGGTAATCGAGGTTAAGATATTTTTAGGTATAAATTCTAAGAGATTTAGTCGTTCAATCAACGTTAAATTTTTAAGAAGGTCAGACGGGTAATTAAAGAAAGAGGTCGTATGTTTTCGTAATTTTCTAAAGCTAGTTAGAGGAGTAATTAATTTCCCGGCGTAGTAAGCTATGCCGGGCTTATAACCTATTAAAGGTTAGAGCAGCAGCGAAATTGTGGGGAAATCAGGAGATCACGTAATATTACGTAATAAAGGAGTTAATATTTTATAAGGCAGGATTTTAGCTAGAATTAATTAATAAAGAATTAAGTGCGTTAGTGCTTATAGAATCTTTAGCTATTTAGTAGCGGGAGATTCGCCTTTTATAGACAAATGTGAGGGAACGGAGTGACATATCCAGACCGGCCTTCGGGCAGTCTTAAAGCCCGAAAAATGTTGGTTTTTAAGCATTTTACCCCGTGGCTATATGTCCCTTCCTTATGCGGCAATTCGTGTTTAAAGTTAGTTAAGGTTAGTTTAGGTCTAAGCGGATCCTTGTTTTATCTAGCTACCCTCACCTCCTTAGTTCCGTATATAACGTTATAGACGTTGTATAAGGACGTAAGGACTTAGGAAATAACGAGCCGAGGCTAGGCTATTTAATGCGGGTTTTTATATAATTTATACACCCCCCTATACCTAGCTAATTAAGTAAGAATTAAATAGCTGATTTATTAAAGTAGTAAAATCACTCTTTTATAGTTACTTTAGTCGCGCTATCGCTTTTTATTGTTTTTCTTTATAACCCCGCTAAAAGTTAAACTATTATAAAACGTAAGATATAAGCGGTCCGGCTACTAATATATTTATATATAAGATATAAGCATATAGACGATAATTACTATCCCGACCTTTAACTAAGGCCGGGGCGAGACTTTTTAGCAGTGTGGTATTATCGCACTATTTCTCCGTAGTAAATAGTAGTAATTCCTTTAGCGTAGGTTCGATTCCCACGCGAGAAAGTAGACTTATAAGTCCGTACGGAAAATAGGCTCCCTTTAAGCGCGCGTAATAATATAAGCGTGCGCAGCTTTTAGCTACTAGCTTAATAAACTAAGGAGGTCCCGTCTTATAAATAATAAGGACGTTATCGTCTTTCCTTTTAAGGCGGTGATTATTACGGAACGTAAGATATAAGCGGTCCGGCTACTTCTATATTAATATATAATATATAAGCATATTATAAAGGAGTAAAATATACTTTTATACAGCTTATAGGCTAAATTATAGCATAGATAACACGCGATATAAATGCATTAAAAGATATATTAAATACGCTATATAATTCTACATACTATATTAATTTTTCTATATTATTATACGTATATATAAGTAAGATATAAGTAGATAAGGAAGAGATATATATAGAGACTATATATATAATCCGTATTAAGTCGCTACGCCACCTTGTATTTCTTGCGGAATTAATGCCTAGGCTTATAAATACAATATTAACTTAATAATAGCTATTAGCATACTATATAGAACTGCGCTAAATAGGGGGCTCTTTTCTAAATTACTTAAGTTACTTATAGCTTAGGAATTGTTTATATAAGGAGGCCTTAGTCCCCCTTTTACTATAAATAGATTATAAACTTAATATATATATCTCTCTTATTTCTTTCCCTTTTTATACACTCTTTATATCTTTATAATCTCCTTACTTATAGCTATAAGCCTGCTCTCTTCTATACTTATATACTCCTTAATTTATATAGACGATAATTACTATCCCGACCTTTAACTAAGGCCGGGGCGAGACCCTTTAGCAGTGCGGTATTATCGTACTATTTCTCTATAGTATAAACGGTGCTTTTTTTACTACTAGCGTTTATACTACTTATTATCTATTTAGACCGCTAAACTAATTTAGTTTAATAGCGTCTTTAGCTTATTTAAGCAGTAGATTTCGTCTTTAACTTCTTTTTTAAGACCTTTATAAAAAGTTACTATAAGGGCATTGTCTTTTTATTTTAGCTTAAAAGTTATTTATTAAAATCGAGTTATATAAGCCGATAATTAAGGAGTAAATAAGTATAAAAGAGAGCAGGCTTATAGCTATAAGTAAGGGGATTATAAAGATATAAAAAGTGTGCGAAAAGGTAAAGAAATAGGTAAGATATATATATATAAGGTTAATATTACAAGCTATGCTATAGGAAGAGCTATAGTTATACTATAGCGAACGACCTAAAGTTAGGCTAATATATAACCGAAGTCGCATAAGACTTTACCTAAACTCGGCCCGAGTTCGACTTAAACTTAACCTAAGTACGGGCTACTTAAGCGACCCCTATAAAGTACGAAGCTATATAGCCTAAATAGAGATTTCCTCCTTCCCTCTTTAGCTTTAAATAAATAATTATTTAGCTATATACTACTAAACTAAGTATATATAGGCCCTTAATATATTTAAAGCTCTTTTTAGATAAGGTTATATAACTTAAGAAGAGACTTACTAACTATAATATAGTATAAGTAAGAAGCCTACTTAGTATAAAGGGGCTATGCTTATAAGGCCTAGGAGGGAGGGCTAAAAGAGGCCGATATCTAAACGAGGGTTAAATAAGCGATCCTCTTACTATAAGTAAAGGCTGTTAAAACGAGCTACTAAGTTTAAGTAAGCTAGTAGTAGATTTAATAGCTAATAAGCTAGTTTAAGGCCTTAATATAAAAGCTAAAAAAGACGGTAAGGATATATATATAAAGAGGGGCCGGCCTATTAATTAATAGTTTAATACTACCTTATAATATAATAGCGGGGGCCGCAATACTTATAATGGAGAAGGAAGTAATAAAGAAAAAGGACTAGCGGAAGCTACTCTTAGCGCTAAGGAAATTCGACGGCTAGCGGCGCTACTTTACG
>JAPEBW010000530.1:0-48809 GCA_027405785.1 Ophiocordyceps robertsii | reverse complement strand
AGGGGGGGGGGGGACACACATGGGTCAATGAGGATCTAGTGCGACGGCGACAGGCCAGACGACAACCTCGCGGGTACACGCCGCCAGCGCCATGGCGTCGAGCGGCGTGCGGGTAGCCGTCCGGTACCTTGCAGCACAGCGAGTCCGACGGTGGTGAATGCGCGCTTACACACGTTTGTGTGTGTGTGCGTGCGTGCGTTTTACCCCGCGTCAAGCCCTATCGTCGACAAAACTCAGGAACAGAGGAGGAAAAGGGCAACGACGGTGCCTCGCGGAATCCAGCGTCGGGACCGAACTGGCCTGCTTTCCTCTTGACCCGTGCGCCGTCTGTCTCGCGATGGGGCGCGCAAAAAAAAAAAAAGGCAACGTCGTTTTCCGGCGTGAGGGGGGATGCCATGGGTGCCAGCAGATGACTGGGCAGGGCGCACCGTCCGTGACACCTCGCACCGTGCAGGCCCGCCGCCGTCACCCACCGAGCACAGTGCATCGCGCGCGACCGCCTACTGTTCGGCGCGCCGGAGTGGAGAGCCGGCGACCCCACCGACGGAGTCGCCGGCTCTCCCTCCGGCGCGCCGACCGTGGCCCGAGCTCCTGGCCCTGGCTCCCCAAGACGGGAGAGAAAAAAGAAGCGTCGGCCACCAAGCCCCCATGTCCGCCTCTCGTCAGTCCTCACACCATGCATGGTAGCAGGCCAAAAGGGTCAAAGATGCGACGCAACATGGCCATGCATCCCACTCGGGATATATTCCCAACTCTAATCCACGGCATGAAATCACTGGACCCGCCCAACAAGGGAGAGACGGGCCGTTGACAGGCCAGGAGAATCATGTCCGGCACCCCATCAAACTCAAAATGCCCCCCCTCCCCCCCCCCCCGTTCTCTGCTGGCCGTGTTCATGGCAAGCGCCCAGCTCGGACGCGCCTCCACCGTTGGGTGGCGGTGGCTTCCCACGCTGGGCCGGCTCTCGTCGTCGTCGTCGTCGTAGCATCGTGGCGCGCATGCAACGAGGCCCGTGACCGAAGATGGTCGCGCCACGGCGTGCCTTGGCGTGCCATCATGGTCAGTTGCGGCCCAACAGGCGAGCGGGTGGGTGGCACGGTCCAACGGCACCCGAGCAACGGTGTCGATGTCGACGATGAAGCACCGATTGTGAAAAGTCCTTGACCTAAACGCAATGTCAAGGGTCCCCGCAGAGTAATCTGTGTGACCGAGTGTCCGTCCCGCCGCCAAGCAAACTGCGTCGGCGGCCCGTCGTCCCACCCCGTCTGTGCGTCGCCGCTGACCAGCGTCGCAGCTTGTAGGTTTTTTCTTCTTCCTTTTGCCACCGGAATCCCCATCAAGGCCTGCCCCGACTCGGGCGCTGGCAGGGCCGGGCTTTCACAACACCCTGGCGGAGCTGGCCTGTTACCAAGACACGGGACGGCGGCATGGACGGACATGGAGAAGCAGAGGAGGAAGAGGAAGAGTCGGGGTAAAAATAAAGCCTTGACTCTTTAGCAGAGCCAGACATGTGACTTGGCTTCTATTCTAATTCTGGCCGCAAGGGTCTCCCTCGAGTGTCTTGCTCCTCGTGTCTTGCTCCATGGCATTCCTCGGTCCTGCGTGCAGCCTATATTTATCCCACGACGTGACTGGCGGCCACTGACGAGCTGCAGGCCGTGTGCCACCCGGGCCCAGCTGGTCGGGACGCCCCCCCCCTGGCGCTCTGTCTCTGTGGCTGCTGGCAAGGCTGGGCTCTCGTCTCGGCAGACGTGGTCCGATTCGAGTGGCGTAGCGGCTGGCCAAAGAGAGAGCGAGGGGGGGGGGGGGGGTGGCGTTTGCGAGGGAAAAGAAACGAGGTGGTCATCTTGCACGACAAGCAATTGCCGGCAGCCTGCATGCATGCCTGGAAGCCGGGACTCCAATCGACTGCTGGTGTATTATACAGTACAAGCAAGGGGCATGGAGTAAAAAAAAAAAAAGGCCCATCTGCCTCGCGGAAACATGTCGAGGCTTGTCGACTGCACCTCTGCTTCGTCCATGGAGCTCGACGCCGGGACACGTGCTCAGCAGACGCTGTGTGACGAGAGTGAAGGGGATGTCGTGCATGGAATTCCCCAAGAGGCCCCATCACCGATGACAATGACCTGCCCGACAACCGAGATTGACGGGGAAGCACATGGGCGCAAACTCTAGACAAAGCCGAGGTGTATAGCCAGAGCAGCAAGGGGGGGGGGGGGGTGAAAAGAGTCTGGACCCCCCCCCTTTAAGCTGCAGAAATGACCCAAAATGCCTGCTTGCTTTTCCGCCTGCAGGCCTAGCATGTATGCAAATACGAGCATTGCCTTTGCTCGATGCGTCCATGTCGATGCGTCCATCTCGATGCCGTGCTGTCCGTCAGGGGGGCAATGCGTCTGGTTTACACTTTGGCGCGCGAACATCCATCCTTGGAGGGTGGATACTCCTTGCATGTCTATACTTGGCATCCTTGTCTGAGCCAAGCCTCGAGTCTGATGATGGGTTCGGCAACGGCCCCGCCGTCTGGTGGGAGGGAGAGAAAACAGACTTCACCATGTAAGTGAAAGGGGCATTCGAGCTAAGCCGCCCCCGGTATGGCCCATCTTTCTTTTCTTATTGCCTTATTCTGGGCCTTGTTTCTTCTTCCCACCTGTCTTGGCACTTGACCTCCTTCCAGGCCCTCGGACTTTTGTAGCATTCTGTCCACCTTTGAGGCGGTAAGCGAATGGCCTGCGGCTCCCGTGCCGGCACTGTCCGTTGCAACTCTACTCGCAACTGTACATGCCCTTGTCTCGAGTGCCTATCGGTAGCATGCCGTCCGTAACTTGGAGAGACACACCGTACCCTGAAATGTCATCTTACCAACTCGCTCTCCACCCCCATATCAAGACACCATTCCTCCCTCTCCCCTCTCCATCGTGGCGTCATAATTCTCCCCATCCTCACGGCCTCGTGCCGAAGCGGCTCGAGCCCCATGACGCCAGCTTCCTTTTCCCACGCCGGCACTTGTTCTCCCTCTGCATCTCAGTGACCGTCCAGGGGGGGTCGCCTTTCCCCCAAATCGCCTCAGCTCCTGTCTTGCGCCTTTCTTTTTCCTGATCCCTTTGTGCGTCCAAGCGGGTGCGTGAGCGCGCCTACGGCCACGCCACACGCGGCCTCGGAGAGACAATATAGACGAGTAGATTATAACCGCCGGCCCCCCGACGTCGAGGATATTATACCAGCAGCCCGAGACTTTTGTGTCTTGTGCAAGGAGACGCAACCTACAGGCAAAGCATCATTGTGCCCGTCAACGCCAACGCCGCCGCCAACATGGGTTGGGTCATCAACGTCACGCCAGAAGTCGCTGCCGAGTCGCAGTTCCCGGCCATCATCTCCATATGTGTCGTCCTATCCCTGCTGTCCGTTGGCACCGTCAGCTGTCGGCTCTGGATCCGTGCCAAGGCTCGCGGCCTCGCTGGCGACGACTACATGGCCGCCCTGTCCATGATCTTTGCCCTCGCCTACTCTGCTCTCTGCATCGCCCGTACGCTGCCAATCTCCTTCGCCGAGCCTCGTGTCCAACTAACACGGTGCCGCAGAGACCAAATATGGCCTCGGCCTGCCACTCAAGGATAGGCCAAAGGCCAGCCTCATGGCCTACACGCGCGTCAACTTTGCCGGCCGGCCCATCTACCAGCTCGGCATATCCTTCTTCAAGATTGCCCTCCTCGTCAGCTACCTGCGCCTCCTCAAGGGCACCGACCAGAAGCTGTACCGCAAGCTTGTCTGGTCCACCATTGCCCTCGTCTTCCTCGCCCACCTCGGCTGCGCCCTCTCTCTCATCTTCGCCTGCACCCCCGTCGACAAGTCTTGGAACCCGCTGCTCAAGGGCTCGTGCCTGCCGGCCGGCTCTTCCTTTACCGGCTACGCCATTGTCACCATTGTCTCCGACATTGTCGTCGCTCTGCTTCCCATCCCCGTCCTGCTCAAGCTCAACGTCCGGCTCGAGAAGAAGCTCGGGCTGATTGGCATCTTCATGCTGGGCATGTTCACCACCGTCTGCTCCATCCTGCGCTACGTGCAAATCAACCGCATTCAGTTTGGCGACGGCAACTCGACCATGCTGGTGCTGTGGGGGACCATCGAGTTCAACGTCGGGGTAAGTCCAAGCCCTCGACCGTACAAGTGCCCTGAGACTCATCATGCCGACGCAGAACATGGTCTCGTCGCTCCCCTTCCTTGCGCCCGTCTGCATGAAAAAGGCTCGCGACTACCGTTCCAAGTACTCCGGGAGCAACGGCGACTCCTCCTCAAACGGCATGAGCCGGAGCCGCGGCCGGAGAAACGCCGAGCACTACAAGCTCAGCGACGTCAGCAACGACAAGAGCGTCTTTGGGCCCTCCACCAAGTCCCGCTCGCCCAGCGAGGAGCACATTTTGCAGCAGGCCAACAACTCGATTGTCAAGTCCGTCACGTATACCGTCCACGTGGACGAAGACGCTGCCGACGGCAACGCGGCACATCGCCGGCAGGATCAGGGCTCCAATGTCTAGAGGGATAATAATCCGAGCCTGAGCGGAGCATGTTTTATATGTACATGGTGGACGGCGAATGAGAGACCGCGGCGAATATCGGGCAAATGGGGCGGGAGGGACTCAAAACTCGGGACATGTACTTTTTCAGCTTGGACGCTTCCATCATGACGAGCCTGGCGTATTACTGCTTTGTGGGAGGCAAACTGTCACGCCTTTACGGGGTGTATACGTGGCACAGAGGTTCTTGCCTGCCTCTGCATCTTTGTCGAGTGTAGTTTATAATGGCAATGACACGATGGATCAGACGCTTGTCTGCTGAAGTAGCTGTACATGAATACTCGCAGTGCGTGCACGGAAGACTGCATCTGCCGGTATTCCCAAAAGCCAGACCTGATGTCATGCGTCGCCTGCGGACCTTGCTGTGCAATCCGAGACCAAGCCCCCGGGACGGGCAGTGCAGTAGCGCCCTGCGCGGATCCTGTCCTGGACCTTGTCGTCCACGACACCCACCCCCCTTGTTGGTTATCTGCCGGCCGGTGGTTGGTTGTGGCCCGGAGCTCGGCACTTAGGCCGGGTCCGGAGCCGGGCCGTGCTTGCCCCACTGCTCTCCGGCTAGCAAGCCCACAAATCCCGTCAACCACTCCGTCCAGCCAATGCCTGGACATGAACAAGCTTCCGGCTATTCAAATGTGGCCTCCTAGAGAACTGTGATGGAGAGATTCACTACACACGTCAGAAGCAAGGCCAATCATCGACAGTGCACGCCTTGCTGGATTCTTGCCGCCAGAGACCGACTCTTTTCTTGTATTCTTTGCCTCCTCCTTGGGATCATGCTGCCAGTGAGAACATCTCTTCCGCCTTTTCATCCATTCGTTTTCACGTCTGCATCTCGACCGGTGCAGGTCCAACGCCTCGGCTCGCATATTGCTTTTTCTCACTTTCCACAAACCCATCGACGACCACAGGGCCATCCGATTCAGCAAAGCAGCCCCCCCCCCGGCCGTCCAACAAGGACTTTCCGCCCCTCTTTAAGCGCCGTCCTCTGTGATGAGCTTTGTGATCTTGCCAATGGCAATGGTTTGTCCCTACGTACGAGTCAGCATCACACGTCATGCGTCTTCCACGCCGAAGCGCTGGAACTGCACTTACCTGGTCTCGCAGAGTGAACCGACCCATCTGAGGGTAGTCTTCAAACTTCTCAACGCACACGGAACCGGCTCCGCCAATCACTTGCATCCGCGCAATGATGCTGTCTCCCTTCTTGGCATGCGTGGGCGCCATTTTGCTCTTGCGGTTGGTTGTCTTCTGAAGCTTGTGCAGAAGAGCCGCAAATGTCACCTCTTCAATGGCCGAGTGCACGTGTAACACGCAGTTGAAGCCCGATGTCAAGATGCTCTTGAGCTCCAGGATGCGAATCTGGGCCTCAAACTCGGCAACGCAGTGCACCAGTCTCTTCGGAGAGCACAGCACGAACCCGGGCAGAATGTCTTCTTCTTCGATGCCCTTGAGTCTCATCCGAACCTGGTCGCCGCACTGGATAATGGGAACCTCCTCCTCTTGCTCGCCGTAGATGGCGGCCGCTTCAACCGGCTGCTTTCGAGGCATCATCACCAAGCTCATGCCCTTCTTCACCACGCCAGCCTCGACCTTGCCGTCCACCATGGTGCCCATGTCGCGGTACTTGGCGTTGATGGGCATCATGAAGGGGGCGTTGACCTTGCGCTCCAGGGCCTTCATGTTATCGAGGTATTCGAGCAGCGACGGGCCGTCATACCAGGGCGCCAGGTCCTTGGGGATCCGTTCCTTGATGTTTTGGGACTGCTGGGCCGCGACTGGCATAAAGTAGACGTCCGTCTTCAGGTTGTAGCCGGTTCCCTTCAAGAACTGGGACAGCTTGGTGGTGCATTCTTGGTAGCGCTCCTGGGACCACTCGACCGTGGGATCGTCCATCTTGTTGATGACCACGACGAGCTTGTTGACGCCCTGCGTCTTGGCGAGCATGGCGTGCTCGCGAGTCTGTCCTCCTCGTTCAAACCCCGTCTCGTACTCGCCCTTGCGAGCCGAGATGACCAAGATGCCGACGTCAGCCTGCGAAGCGCCTCCAATCATGCTTGGGACGTAGGTCTTGTGCCCGGGCGCGTCCAGGATGCTGTATCTGCGCTTCTCCGTCTCGAAGAAGCCCCTGCCGACCTCGACGGTCTTGCCCTTGCTTCGCTCTTCCTTTGTCAGGTCCATGACCCAGGACAAGTACCAGGATTCGCGGCCCATTTCCTTTGCCTCCCTCTTGTACTTGTCCATTGTTCTCTCATCAACCATGCCGGTGCTCCAGAGGATAGAGCCGCCCAGTGTCGATTTGCCGGCGTCGACGTGACCGATGAAGATGATATTGACGTGCTCCTTGCCGTAGATTTCCTTGAGGGTATCTTGGTCCACGTCGGCGGCCTGTTCCTTGGTGACTGCATCGGCATCGCGCTGCACCTTCTTCTCGCCAGGCCCAGAGGGGCTCGAGCGGCCGGAAGAGGGAGTTGGCGAAACCTTGCCCGATGTCTTGGAGGCGCCTGCCGCGGCCTTGCCTGCTTTCTCCCCAGTCTTCTCGATGGCCTTGGCTGCTGAGGCCTTTTTTCCAGCCTCGGGCGTGTTGGATGGCTCAGCCTTGGTCTCCGCCTTGGCCTCGTCCTTGGCAGGAGCGGCGGATCCTCCGATCGACAGTACTTTTGCCTTTGGCTTCGGCGCAGACGTGTCGCCGCCGATGCTGAGGACCTTTGTGCCGCCTTCCTTTGTCAGTACCGGCTTGGACACATGGGCGGATGCGGCGTCGGCAGCCGGCTGCTTCGGTGCTGCTAGAGGTGCCTGAGTAGACGCAGGTTGCTGGGATTGCGAGGCTTGCTGGGCTTGCTGACCGGGCTGCTGACCGTACTGGGGAAAGCCACCGCCTGGATACGTTGGTAAGCTGGATTCACGGAAAGACGCACTGGCGGATGCTAACTGACCATAGCCTTGGTTGTAGCCTTGGCTGAAGCCGCCGCCGTATCCCTGATTGTACTGGTTGAAGCCTTGTTGCTGGCCGTACTGGGGGTAGTAGCCTTGTTGATAGTATTGTTGCTGCTGGAACTGAGGCACGAAGCCTGCCCCAAAGCCCTGACCTGGCTGGAAAGTCTGGGCAGTGGGCTGGAACGAAGCGACGTTGGGCCGGAAGGCGCCCTGGCCCTGGGCGGCATGCTGCGAATTCACATTCAGTTGCTGCTCGGCCTGTCTCGAGAGGCCCTCGTCCTGAGCGGCGGGATCGTCCTCCCACGAATTCAGGTCCGCCATTGTGCCTGTGGGTGCGGGGAGAAGGAGTGCGTCGTCGAGTCGAGGATGCGCTGCTAGGTCGAGTTATGCGCCCCTTAGCCGCTCGTCAATGGCGCTGCTGCTGTGGTAGGTCGACGCCGAGAAGTCTGGGCTCGCCCGGAGTTGGAGGGTTTGCGGAGAGGAACGGGGAGAGGACTGCCTCGGGGGCCGGTCAGGAGGGGAGTGGTTTTGGGCGCAGGACTCGCGTGTCTTGCCCAGGCTGACCGTCTTCTGACCTCGGACGTGGCTTGGATGGAGGTGACAAAATTCGAGCCCCACCTCTGCATGACGCTTGGGACGAGGTGTTTTTTTTTGGAGGGGCTGGTACAGTAGCATCTGAGGTAGTTTGACACTGTGTGGCTTCGACCGCGCAAGTGTGCGAAGAACATGGCCCTCTCTCGAGTAGGCAGTTCCAACGGCAACGGCAATGGCAAATGTGCGCCAAGAGAAAAGAAATCAAGGGGCGTATATCGGGGACTCGAGTGACGACGTTTTGCCACTGAAGGAGTCCCCTCCATCGCATTGCGTAGCAACAAATGCACCCTCTAGTGTGCCGCGCTTGCTCGCTGTCCTCGCGTGAGTCACTGCCTTAGTTCTGCATTGGCACTGTGCAAAGCGTCCTGCTCATTGCTCACTGCCAACGAAACAAGCGTGCTTCCCTCGACATCGCTGCCCAAACGTGTTGGCAGTGAAGGCGAAACAGTCCGCTTGACAGGATGTGACGGCCCTTGACCTCGGCCTGCTCTCCAGCCCAGAGGTTCTCATGCCCTTGGCCCCGCCCCGCCATGGATGAGTTTCTTGCAACGGTTGGCGTGCAGGCCATGAGATATGCCATCAGGTCCGGCATCGCATTGACGTCGACCTACGCGCTCGGCCAGTGCTCGCGCCTCTTGAAATCCATCGACGACAAGAAGCTCCACGCCGAGTTCAAGAGTCTTCAGAGCCTGCTCGACGGCAAGATGAAGGTGCTTCCATGATCCACAACGTCGAATCGCGCTCGCGCTGACCGCTCACACCGCCAGATCATCTCGCCGGCCATGGACCTAATCGAGCTCAAGTAAGTTTGAACCTCACCGTTCTGACTCCCTTCTCACCTGGCTTACAGGTCCGGCCGTGGCAATGTCTTCCTGGAATCCGCCCTCCCTCTCACGAGATCCCTTCATCAGGAAATCATCTCTCTCGGAAGGAAGATTGCGTCCTTCGCTGCCCTCGAGACCGACACCAAAACGACGGATCTCGGTTCAGCCAAGCGGCTTGACGGACAGCACGTAATCCTCTGCCACGTCATGGCCGATATCAGGGGCCTGCTAGACCGGATCGACCGCGAAATCCCTTTACTGCAGCTTGCCATCACAGCATCCGGCGAATCCCTATCGACATCTCTGCCAGCCACCATTTCGCCCTCCAGGTTACTTCAAGCAAGCACACTGCTCATTGTTGGCGACACTCAATATGCCCACGACCCGACGAGACCGGTGCAGATTGGCCCAGCGTTTAACCTGTCGCTCTATATGCTATTCCTAGGCCATGCGTCCATCAAAACTAGCAACTCCGGCTGCGGCAAGGGCCAAGCCCCCGTTTATGGACTGGGAAGCGACGATAGAAAACCGCTCTGGCAGGAGGTCATTCACAAGGCAAGAGTACGACTGTGTCGATCGGCGCAGTCCAACATAGGCAACGGTGGCAGTCTCGTGCATGGCCAAATTACTCCCCGGGAGAATCTGGAGTTTTCCTACTATTTGGAAATCATCGAAAACCTGGACGATGGCAGAGTGCACGACGAAGCCGAAACTGTGTCTCCATGTGATGGTGTTTCGAGGGCGGGCATTCGAGAGAATATTCCCATCCATCAGTTGTCCAAGATCTTCTACACCGACACAGGCAGGATACTGAACTTGGCAAAAGGGGACGATTTTGAGAATAATCCAATCCTTCTCCTCAAACGAGACGTGGGAGCGACCAGGCACCCAGGAGCAGGGGATGACCTGTGTGACTCCGGGCCAGATAGCGATGAGGAGGATTGCAACAATGCGCTTGTGGGTCATGATGCCGAGCAGGCCTACATCGATCGGCAACTGAGGAACGACAACTTTCGAGCGTGGTCAGCATCTCCCGAGATCCAGAGGGCCGCGGTATCCGGTGCTTCTCAGCTGCCCAAGCATTTCGACCCCGCGTGGATAGCTTTGGAAGTATGGGAGGACAACGCAGGGGGTTCGGATGAGAGCGAAACGGACGGAGGATCAGAAAGCGAAGCCGAGGACGTGCAAAGCAACCCCCAAACGCCAAGATCTAAGACAGCAGCGCCACGAGCTTCTCTTGATCAGAAACTGGCTGCTCAGATCAGAAACCTCTCACTCCAACCACGCTCAAACCTCGGCGAGTCCCGAAACAGCAGACCGCCTGAGGTCGTTCGAACTACGGTAGTGGACGAAGCAGAAGACCTGGATTTTGTGGCGCGGTCGCCATTCAAGGCCATTACTTCGTCGTTATCCCTCATAGAGATGTTGGTCCGCCTGGCCGGGCTCCAGGAGTTTCAGCAAGCATCACACCTTTCGATACCGGATCATATCTTGACCTTCTTTCTCGAGGAGACGTCCACCACAGGCCTCTCGGGCGAAGCGCGACGGGCGGTGCGGAGCGAGGCGAAGCGGCGCGTAGGCTTTGATCCTTATACAGATACCCCGGCAGAATGAGAATAGAGCGAGTATAAAGAAGCACGACGCAAATTTTCCCTTGGTGAACGTGCGATCATTGTCACTAAGGCTGTGTGTCATTAAGGGTGAGCAATGAGATTCCATCGTGGATGTGGCCGACACCCAGCATCAACGTTGATAGTCAAGTAGCTTTCACTGCGACTCTATGTGATGCAAGCCTTTCTGTCCACGTCGCCGCAACATAATATTACGGTTGCCATAAATGGCGTGTTTAATCCACTAGGGGCGTGGGCAGCAGATGAGATCGAGACATGATAATTGGGCAGACACAGTCGCGTGGGATATCCGCGGTGAAAGCCATGTGTAACGTTGTGGGTATATAAGGAGGTAAATCATGCCGTGTCTTTGCAATGCGACAATTATCACCAAGGCAGCAGCCGCGCATGTGACTCGCAACACGAATGGCAAGCGTTGTCGGTCACCGGAACCACCAATTGGCTGAGCCGTTCAGCTGGCCGTCGGCCTCCTTGCTCTTGACCGAATGCCACCAGCCTTCAGGAATGAACAAGGCATCTCCCGGGCTCAACTCTGCTTGGTGAAGCTCCCCTGCTTCACCATCGTTCCAGACAGCATCATGCAGGGCTTTGCGCTCTTGCCCCTCCATCATTTCAGTCGACCTAATGCGACTGTTGCCCCTCTGGTGAATCTTGGCCTGCACTTGATAGAACAGACGGTCACCTGAGGAGGGGGGCAGCAGCCTGATGACTTTGCAGCCGCAAAGCTGGCAGAATAAGTTGGGATTGGGGTCCCTGTGTAGCGGAGTGTACGTCGGCTCAGTGCCAGCCCACAGGGAGGACTGATAGATGTCGCCTTTCCCAGCGTGCTTGACAAGCTTGGGGGGCAGAAGGTCGTCCTGCAGAGGCAGTGGCAGTTCCCCAAGCTCGGACTGCGCGATGTAAAGTTCCAGAGTGCTCGTAGCCTTGGACCTTTGGGCTCTGTTGAACTCGAGCGCCTTGATGAGGAGCCGCAGGGGAGCGACGAGCTGGAAGAAGGTTCGGTCCCCGCCCTCGGCCAGAGAATCTTTTAGAATACCAGCCAATGTTTGATCCATAATGTCCGAACTCTCCATGAGCCAATCACGGAAGCTGGCCACGCCATCTTTCATCTCGGGTGACGACAGGACCAGCTCGTAAGGAAACGGCCAATCCTGGAAGCTGTCCATGTAAGCCGAGAAGCCACGCGGGTCTTTTCCGAACCACTTGTTCAGGGACTGGAGGTGGGAAGTCGGCGATGCAGCATCTCTGCGGAAGAGCAACGGCTTCTTGGGAAGAAGAGCTTGCTTCCGGAACGCTTGAATGTCTGTGTGACTCAGGGCTGACGGCGCGGCAGACGGGACTGGAAGCAGCGCAGCGCGCAAGCGACCAGAGCTGCCATGCAAATGGCGTGCCCACTGCCTGCGAGGTCGGAGCGCTGCCTTCATAGCCCTGACATTGGGAAGGCCGTCTTTATAGCCCCGACGTTGGGAGGGCCGTCTGGTCTAGCCTGGTTGACCTCGCTTATGTATATGTACTTCGAGGTTGAGGATCCGGAAGTCGGCAAAACCAAAGCGCCGAGAACGAGCAAACCACTAACTCTCCGAGTCTCCAAGCCCTCTCCCGGCCAAATTCCCCATCGCACCGTGCCTCGCCCGCCTCAATTAACGCGTCGGCTATCAAAGCACGCCATCTTGCCGCTCCGTCCCAATTTCTCTGGGCCGTGGTCTCTGCGCGCCATCGCCGAACGCGACTCCGCGACCTCGAACCCCGTGCTGAACGAAAACGGCTCTGGGCGACTCCATCCCCCACAATTCGCCCTCATCCGCAACAACACTCGCATCCGAACGCCATCATCCCAAGGCGAGCAATAGAGGCCATCCGTGGTCGGGACGAAGCGTTCGCGCCATCCCCACCGGCCCCGCGACAGTGCCGTCGGCATCAGGCCTCAACGCACCATGTCGACGTCCTCGGGTGTGCCCGAGTCCTGGATCTCCAGCTTCTGTTCCCTCCTTGGCCACGAGTACTTTGCCGAAGTGTCGGAGGAATTCATCGAAGATGACTTCAACCTTACTGGCCTGCAAACGCAGGTTGCCATGTACAAGGAGGCCCTCGAGGTTCGCCTAGGTTTCCGGCCTCGGAAGGTGTGCCGTGCTAATGTCTGCTCATCAGATGATTCTCGACGTTGAGCCCGAGGATGATGATGACGACGACGTTGTTGAAGATGAAGAAGAGGAGAACGAGTCGGGCCTGGGAGACGGACAAGAGCGTGTGGGCGGGCGGAGCGCCGGCGAGCGAAGGCACAGCAGAATGGCCAGCGACTTGTCTGTCATCGAGTCGTCGGCCGAGATGCTCTACGGCCTCATTCACCAGCGCTTCATATGTTCACGCGCCGGCATCCAGCAGATGAGCGAGAAATACGAGCTTGGCCACTTTGGCTGCTGCCCTAGGACCAACTGCGAGCTGGCAAGGACGTTACCTGTCGGGCTCTCCGACATACCGGGCGAGGACACGGTCAAGCTCTTCTGCCCATCCTGCCTCGACGTCTACGTGCCCCCAAACAGCCGCTTTCAGACCGTCGATGGTGCATTCTTTGGCCGCACCTTTGGCGCCCTCTTCCTCCTCACTTTTCCGGAATACGACCTCACCAAGCGCGGCGCCGATGTGCTCTCGCCCATGACATCGAGGATAACGGCCGACGAGTCTCTTCTGAACGGCATGTTTGCCAAGAACATTGCCCCGAACCTGGGGCCGGGCCACATACACGAGCCCAGGATCTACGGGTTCCGGGTATCAGAACGTGCCCGCTCCGGACCTCGGATGCAGTGGCTGCGCGACCGGCCCCAGGACGTCAACGAGCTCGACGAGGCCCGAAACTATGCCGAGCAGTTTGGTGAGTCGGACGACGACGACGAAAACGTCAACGCGAACGGCCGCGTCATGGTCCGTCGGCGCCCACCAGGAAACGCGCGGCTCCGCCAACGGAACCCGAATGGCAGTCCCATGCAACTATCCACCAACGGCGCCGAGTCCGAGCTTTAGCGTAGCGGAATAAACGGCCATGACGAAACGCGCGGGTGGAACAAATCGCCAGCAAAGGCCGAGCCCTGTTGCGAGATTGTAGTCTCGCGAGAGGTGACGATGAGTTGCCTCCAATCAGGCCAATAATATCTGAGAGGATTCTGTCAGAAGGAAGTTCCAGGGGATGTCTTTCGCAGCTCAAAAACATGTACGACATTGGCAGTATCTCGGGTCTTTGCCACCCACCCCAGATCCGTGGAATATCTCGTCCCCTTTGGCCAATCACACCACACGTCCGCCTCTGGGGTCCGGAACAGGTCTGTCAGGCACTCTGAAAGGGGGCAGCGATTGCCAGGGAAGAGAGAGGTTTCTGTCTCGTTTTGTGAAGGCGGAGGATGACCTCTCGTTGAATAGCGCAATTGACGGTTCATGTGCCATGGATGGCCTGGCAGTGGCGGCATAGCACGGACTGTATGACCGGAATTTAGAGTACTGCAAACCGTGGACCTCTCTTCACTGGCGCTTCGGACCAATTCACCCATCTGACTGTCTCCATTGGAGGTGACCGGCCCCATCGGCCAACGACTTCTCAGCATATTGTGGCACGCAATTTCTGTCCGCGCCTGGCGGGACTCGTATTCACCCATGAGGCAATCATCAGAGCACTCTTCCAAAACATATATTCTACTCAGCCCCCAGGCTCTACCTCAAGGGCGAACTCTTGCCAGGGGTCCAGCTAGCCCCACCAAACCCCGTCGCCCCCTGCGCCGGCGCAGCCAGGCCTGTCGTCTTCCTCACCGGCGTCGACGGGTCCGTGGTCGCGCCCTCGACCGGCAGAGGCGGCGTGTCGGTCCTCTGCACATCGGCGCCGTCCTTGCGGGGCGGCTTGAAGTTGACGTCTCTGCCCGCGCGGTAAATGTCCTGCAGCATCGTCTCCAAGATGCCCGCATCCTGAAACTCCAGGTACTTCTTGTAGAGCTTGAGCGCCGTGCGCGAGTCCTCAATGGAGTCGTGCGTCTCCAGCTGAATGTCTTCCTTGAGGAGATACCAGGCCAGGAAGGCGAGCGAGAGCTTGCGAAGGCGCGACTTGAGGAAGAAGAGGTCGATGGTATCGATGACTTGAGACTTGGGTACGTGAATGTTCATGACTCGAAAGTCCTGCTTCAGTCCGTGTCCCAGGAACTTGCAGCCCAAGTTCAAGAGAATCCAGAGCTTCTTGTAGGCCATTTTCAGCGGCAAAAGGCTGTGTTTGGAAATGCGCGGGTCGAGGTCCTCCTCGCGGATGCCAGAATACGAGGTTAGATAGTCGACGATGGGCTCCTTTATGGCAATATAGTCATCCACAAACGGCACACCTTCGTTCTCGCCCTGGCCTCGCACAACGGATGCTCGGGCCAACGCGTACACAATCGGCCGGATCGTTTCCCGTTCGCCGTCCGAGTTCATTTCAATTTCGGGCTGCCGCACTGCCACAAATTCCGTGTCAAGCGCAATGATCGTCTCCGGTCCTGGACACTCCGTCTCGGGGTCCAAAATCCGATATGTCTTGCCATCAGAATGCAAATTCGGACTGTCAAGTCAAGTCAGCCTCTATCCCCTGTAGAACGAGCACCCGCCTGCTTACTTGAGATCCTGGTAGAGAATCGAGGTATCTAGGTGATCTCTCCATTCAGTATCAATCTTATTGTTCTCATGCTTGACCTGGAAGGCCACGACCGAGGGGGTCTTCCAGGACTGATTAAAAGTGAGCGCTTCCTCGGTGCTGACTGCGCGAACCAAGAAGTCGTTGAACAAATGCCATTGGCTCTGGCCCGGCGATTCTAGCTCAGCGTGTGCAACTTGAAGATTCCGTCAGCACACACCACAACGGTTGCAGAAGGGCGAGGGACCTACCGTTGACCATGGCCACAAGGTGAGGCTTCTGTGTCTGGCCGTTCTCAATATTGATGGCCATGCCAATCAGCGAGTACACCACAACGTTGTGCATGCCTCGCTGCAGGTGGAGCTTCAAGTCCTCCCCTTCGTAGCAGTAGAACTGGCCCTGGTCAACGATGATGCCAATTTCTTCGGGAAGCCAGCCTGGGGTTGACCAGAGCATTCGATGGTCCTGGCTCGTAATCGCCGTGTTGAGCATGAGAACGGCCGGCACATTGTGAATGGTTTTCCGCGTCGCGATGGTCTGATATCGCTGGCAGCGGCTGCACCAGCCTTTGGATGTTGTCTCTCTCTCGACGCTACTCTTAAGAACCTGAGAAAAGCTGACACGCGACATCTTGCTGTTGCGACCAGATGCCTTCTGTGGGGATCGGTCAGCCATGCGCCGCAGCGCGAAAGCCGGGGTACTGACATGAGGAGGGTAGAGCAGGTCATTGACAAAAGTCGACCCAGGCCTCGTGTACTCGCTCCTACAGTTAATGCATCGAATTGAGCTCGTAGCCGAGGTCGCGAGTACCTGGCAAGAGGATTCTTAGCATGCCCGTTACTGGCCGTCCGCTAGGAGTGGAAGGCATACCTGTTCCATGGCAGAAGAAGCTGGAGATATACTCTTGTAATCCTGTGCAATCTTGTCCAGGAGGAACCGGGTGAGTCCCTGCAACATGACATTTAGCGACGAGCCATGCGAGTCTTCTTCGAGGAGCCCTAGGGGAGCGGCTGCATCAATTAGCATTACATGGACACAGCTCAGCAGCAGTGGCCAGAGTTGCCGCACCTTGAGGATGGTGGCTCAAAGTTCTGAGCAAGTTCGTTGCTTGACAGATGGATCCGTCGGCTTTCTGCAGCATGTCGAACAGAAAGCCAAGCTCACACAGCAGGCATATCTCGCTCACGCATGCTGTTGACGCGTGCTGGAGAGCCATGTTTCGGATCAAAGGTGTAAAGTTCATCATTTGGAGTAGCGAGTTGGCATAAGAGTTTGAGATGTGAGTTTCCAGGCCCGAGTAGCGAGACTTGTTGTAGAACCTATACGCCCGGTCAGTTGTTTCGAGTTCATCGGTCTTGGGCAGATTCAACCTACCCGAAATCGAAGTCGTCGACGCCGAATTTGCTGTACTTGATCTCCACGTTGCGGTACATCATGGGCACCTCGGCCTTCTTGCTTTCAATACCTGTTTCCGTCGTCGGGCTCGAGACATCGTCTGGCTTCTCATCCGCGCTCTTGGCATCGCTCTTGGCCGACTCACGAGCCTTCTCGCTCAGAAATTTGGGTGCTTTCAGTCCAGTGCTAGCCGATCGGTTGATGTTGCGAGTATCCTCGATCTGGTTCCTTCGGATGCCGCGAGAGTTGCGACCGTAGAGTCCAAACTCGGTTGTCTTGAGGCTGCTGATGAACTGGACATCGAACTTGGCCGGAGGGGCTCCGACATCACACACAGCGTCAGGCCAGGCTGAGGCCAACACTTCCCGATAGTATGGCAGGCCTACCGAGTTTAGTGGTCTGTAGGGCCTGTCAGCTATTTCCAGGGGCAGTTTACATCTGTCAGCTTACGTCTCAGAAGTCCATTCGATGGGAGCCATGGGCTCCTCAGATGCGGCAAAATCTATCGGAGTTGCGAGGTCCACAAAGTGAAGTTTCGAGGGTGACCCCCATAGGTGGATGTAGCACTCGGGATCGGTGAGCGCCATGGCTTCGCCCGAGGGGGCGATTTCGAACATGGTTAAATAGGTGAGCACGTTTGCTTGGCGGACGTTGCTGGTGTTTGGGTTCATAAGATCCACAACATGCATCTGGCCAGTCTGAGAGACCACTATGCTCGTCGTGAGCATTCTGGGGTGCATACGAACGTAGGCGGCCCCCGCAGGAAAGGGAATCGGTGGCATCGACGACATCTTCTTGATATCGAATACGTTGAGAAACGGGTCCAGCATGTAGTTCTGCCCCTGCCGCAGGGAGTATCCGCAGGTCACAATGAAGTCGTGCTGGGCGTCCATATCGTTGACCAGCGCAGAGTGTGCATTCCAGGATTTGACGACAGCGAAGCTGACGGGGTCCAGGAGATGCACCGATCCACTTTTGGTGGCCGCACAGATGTAGCGTCCACGCTTCATGATGGAGTACTGATGCTCCGTAGGCAGCTAAGATGTTGTCAGCCTGCGATTCGACGTTGTTGTTCCATATTTCTCACCTGCTTGACGACCTCGCCCTTATTGAGGTCAATGACAAACATCTTGTCCTGGAGTCCAGCAACGAGGATTTCTGCCGTCCCCTTGGAAGTGAAGCTCATGCAGCGCAAGTCTCTCATCTCGTCGTGCCTGTACAGTCCTCCACGGTTAACTCGGACAAGCTTCACCTCCTGGGTACCAGGGCAACACACCTGACATGCCACACTGGCGGGCCTCTCCTCAGAGCCATGTGTACATCCTTGGAGCCCAGAGAGATGATGCCTCTATCATTGACCAATATCTGACGTACAGGACCGTCCGAGGTCAAGTGCGCCTTGAACGAGGTATACCTCTGGAGCTCGGAACCCAGAAACGAGGTGATGCGGCCCTACTCGCCTTGTCAGCTCGTGACGAGGGGCAAGAAGAGTGTCGGACGCGTCACGTACAAAGTCGTTGCCAGTCCAGAGCAGCTCCTGAGACGTGTCAAACGTCATTGTAGTTACCGGTGTGGGCATCGCGTGGACGCCCGAGGGCGGGAACGCAACTCGGGAGACCTGGGGGCTGCCACGTCAGCGCAGTCTATACACAGCGGGCGCCTTGGCCTTGCGACGAGAGCGAGAAGGCATGCGAGCGCCGGAACTTGCAGCACGACGCGCGTGCCACCTACCTCATCCCAGTCTCCGTCCATTGTAGCTGGCTGGTCATTCTCCAGGGGATCATTGCTCGAGGGACAGTGTTGCGTTGCGACTTTGACGGGGCCACCGGGACGATCCACGTCGATTCGGGGCTCGGGCGTGCGAGCACTCTGGACGGCAAGGATTGTGGACGCGGGTGCCCCAGGCAGGCGCGACTTGAAGCCGTCGTCGGGGAATGACTGCGGTTGCGGGCTGGTGGGGCAATTGAGTTTAAATCGGGAGGCCGATGTAGAGCCGGTGGCGCGCGGGCAATTTTCCCTACCCTGTACTTGGCGGTGTTGCCTCGCTTGAACCAAGATACAACAACCATCTGCCCTGCGGTTGCGAATCAGCTGTTCGTCCCATTCTGTGATACAAAAAAACCATATCCAACGCTGCCATATGGATACCTTCTCGGCTACGACGAGCTGGATTCGTCTGCAAGGTCCAACGGACTGGCTCATCCGAGTGTCTGGCCATACCGCTGTCCAGAAAACAGGTGTCAAAGAACAATCATCAGCTCTGCCCAGCCAGTTCAGCCTCTCCTGGGACTGGTGAGGGCAAAGAGCAGTCAGGAGATTTGGTACACGGTGAAGTTTATCGGTCGTGACCCCTTTTCGACCCGATGTGAGGGACCGGTGAGTTCTCCAATGACCTCCACCTCCACCTTCCACTTAGTCTTTGTCAGATGCCCAATCTCATCCCAGAGACGCTGGAAGCTGTTCCCGTCATGCAGGTATGGAGACGCCACGCTTGCCGACGGCCCCCCCGGCCCGGTGGAGCCGACATGCCGGCCATAGATGAGGGCATTCCTGGTGCTTGGCTTGAGGAAGCTCACCAGACGCTTGCCGATAAAGAGTTGCTGCGTCCAGTTGAAAAGGTGGAAGAAGCTGCCGGCGTAGATGATGGTGACTTTGCCGCGCAGCTCGTCGAGGCGGCTGTCGTCGGGATCGACCATGTCACCGATGACAAAGGAAGCCCCCAGGTGGTCCCTGTCCCGAAACAGGTCGTAGCCAATGTCGACAAAGCGTGGCTGAACATCGGTTCCAATGAGCCGAGGGCCCTGAACCCCCGCGACACGGAGCTGGCGGAGGAGCTGGCCGACGCAGCACCCCAGGTCCAGGAAGACGTCTCTGGACCCGGAGACGCTCAGCCTGAAGACGACTTGCTGATAGCAGGGGTCTCGACTATCGTACAGGCGGAGGAACTTCCAGCGGCCAACAAAGGGGCAGTGGGCAACATTCCAGGCATCCTCTCGCTATCATAAGGCCGCAGAGGGAAGGACTGGTCAGCAATGGCGCTATCCACGGCATGCCGACGGCCAGCTGGGCTTACCACACGCCGGAGGTGACTGTCGACGTGTTCTTCGGGAATTCTGCTGTATGTACGAAGCAAGTGCCTGACTGGGTCTATATCGCTCGGTAGATCTTGGACATAAGCCCACCTCTGCAATTCGATCACATCCATGTGTTACCTGCGCCTGCAGGCGGTCTGGTCAAGGTTGTCAGCGTAGCAGCAATCATGGATACCTCGACCCTTTCTCCGTCGACGATGGAGCGAATGAATGCTTAGTCATGGCTGCTTCAAGAGCTGAAGTCTAAAAGGCGAGACAAGCCCGAGAGGACCTTGGGCGAATGCAGCCTCAGCTGCCGGGCGGCACGCCTGCCCCTTGAGACCCTCGGGCATTCGCAATATACGACGGAGCAGTGTCGTTGCCTACCTACATACGCAAAGCGATATGCAACTAGCTAGCTATCCGTACATGCTGTGGAAGACCTGCGATAGGGGCTGCATGGATGGATGGATCTATGATGCTCGGAAAGGCCGGAGCAAGCTGTTGCTGTGACATCATACTGGAGCTTTCCCTCATGAGACCCCCCGTGACTGCCCATCAGCTAGCTTCCCGAGTCGATGCTCGGCTCCGTGCAATTGAACAGGCTCTGCGCAGCGGACGAAAGCCACCTTTCCGTCACATGATGCGACTTCACGGATCCGGATCAAGTGAGCAGATGGTGCTGCGCCAAAGGACGTGCATGCTGATGCCACCACCAAGGTGTCACGTAACGCGCCGCCCAACGAGGCGGCCGAGTTGCTGGACCAGGACTCGTCATCCCTTGCAACGGGTCGAGTTGTATGTATGTACAGAGTAGAGAGTAGACCAGGTACGTACCTCTCGGGAGACGGAGCCTCGCCTTGTCCGCCCCAACCAATGGCGTGCGCGGCCCAGTCAGCTCCCGCGGGCTGGCCCCGAAAATTCTTCCTTCTCCGCGCTCGAAAATCCAAGGGTCAAAACACCCACACGCTTGACACGGGCGCCGAGTTCTTCCTATTCCGTTGTGCGCGACAGGCCCATCGCATTTACCATCCTCCGTTCTCCTGAAGCTATCGAGACTGTAAGTCAACGCATCCCATCAGCTATCGGGCACATCAGCCCCAAGCAATGCACCATGACCCCCGTGGCCGACCGCATGCCCACCAGCTTCCATACCCAGCTAACAATGGCCTCGCCAGTTCGTCACAGCTCACGCGCCGCCGCCTCGAGCTGTCGCGTTGCCGCCGCGTCCCTTCTCCATGAGAGCTAAAGAGCGGAAATAGCGTCTCTTCACCTTCCGCCGCTGCCTTCCCGCAACGCCCCCGAGAGCCAACGCCCCCGAGAGCTCGCAACGGCGAGGGCGTGGCCATCATCGTGGTGTCTGGGCCTTCAGCTGCCTCGCGCCGAGCTACACCCGGCTCCGTCACGCCCGCAACACCATGAGCCCAGGCAGGGAAGGCGAGCCAGAGGAGGCCGCCACCCTCACGTATCCCTCGCCTGGTGCTGAGGCCCTGGACGCCGGGCCTTTCTACCACGCCAATGCTCGCGACGGACCTCCAGAGCACCCCGACCAGCTGGACCAACACGCTCCCCAGGATGTGCACGTGCACGTGCAAGACCAGGAGCATGAGCACGCCCAGATGCAGGCGCAGGATCCCACGACACCGCAGCAGCATGTCTCGCGGCCGGCAAACCTGGAAGAGCTCCAGCTGGCTGCACAGCTCGGCGATGGCCTGGCGGGCACGCCCATCATGCCTGCCACCGATCCAAACATGAACGTGGACGAGCACGGCATGCGCAGCATCATGCCGCATCCCGAGCCTGAGCACCACCAGACCCCCTCATACGTCCATGATGCGCCTGCGACCGACCATATGGACCAGCACCCCATGTCCGTGGCGGTTGGGCCGCCTGTGCCGCCCCAGTATCAGATGGGAGATGGGATCCCGCCGAGAAAACGATCAAAGGTGTCCCGCGCCTGTGACGAATGCCGACGTAAGAAGATTAAATGCGATGCACAGTCGGACACTGGCGACAGCCCATGCTCCAGCTGTGCGCGATCATCGATCCGCTGTCTCTTCAGCCGAGTGCCCCAGAAGCGAGGTCCGAGCAAGGGGTAAGCAACAGACAACGCCCGTTTCGCTCGCCGGCTAACTCTTCTCTAGCTACATTAAAGAACTCGCAGACAGGATCCACAGCATCGAGAACAAGCTCGAGTCCGAGGGCAACCTGACGCAAGACGACATTGACAAACTCTTTGCCTCTGACCGCCCCCGCAGCCACGGCCACGGAGCCCCAGGCGACGACATGAATAGAAAACGACCCTTCTCGAGCATCTCAACCGGCGAACTCAGCACGTCAGTGTCTGCCCGCCAAGCGCCTTGGGGCTCAGATGCTCGACCGATACAGCCCGCATCGGCCTCGTCTGAAACCTTTATCCATCAAGCGTATGCCAACCAAGCGTATGCCAACCACGCCCTAGCTCCTCAGCCGTCGGCAATCAAGCCCGACGGCACGCCATCGAAGCCACCAGTCGCGTCCATGGACGTCTCCATGACCGAAGTCGACGAACTACCCAGCATTGACGAGACGGCTCTGAAAGAGTAAGCTGGATTCCTCGCATTCCCTGACTCGGCGTAGGCTAAAAGTCGAACAGCTACCTCGCAGATATCCAACCGTTGTTCCCCGTCTTGCCGAGCAACGTGACGCGCATGCAGCTGCTGCTGTCACAATGCCCTTCATCTCTGAACACAGCATTCTCCGTCGCTCTAGCAACCGTGGGACAAGGCTCAGCCGGAGATGTCAAGCACGCCGACGCCCTTCTTCGCGAATGGGAGAGCGACGATGCCTCGCACAGTCGGGCGTCGGAGATTGTGCATGCTCAGACACTCATGCTCTTCATCATCGATGCGGACTGGCGGTCATTGACGACGCTGCCGTTCCTGCTGGCCCGTGTGGTGGCGCTCGCTAACAACATGAAGTTCTGGAAACTCGTCCCCGCCGAGTCTGCCGATCCGGACTCTGATGATCAGCTATGCTTGAAAATTTGGTGGTCAATCATCATGATGGATCGTTGGCACGCTGCCGGCACGGGAAAGCCTGTCCTCATCCCCGACAGCAGCGTGGTGGCACGGGCAGGCTTGCAAGCCAACCTGGGCGAAGTTTGCTTCCATCTGATACGTGAGTCCAGAACACCCCCGAGGCGCCGTCGAACGGCAGCAATAAACTGACCCGGTCGTGACAGGGTTATCGAAGCTTCTGAACAGGATCGCCTACGTCATCTCGACGATTCAGCCAGGAGCAACGACGGCCGACCAAGGCATGGCCACGGTCCTCGGAGACTACGTCGAAAACTACCGAGAAGACCTTCCGGCCCACGTCGATGCCGCCGCGTATCCCCTCGTGCACCTCGCCTACTGGCACTGCCGGCTGCTCGTGACGCTGCTAACACCCGGCGCGACGGCGGCAGAGACGCTGTGGCCCACCCGGGAGCTTGTCGCCCTGCTGTCGGCGAGCGCGCAGCTCAGGAGTCCCCTGGTCCACCACTTTGTGTCGCTCGTGGTGCTGTCGCTCTCCAAGCTCGTCAAGACGGACAGCTCACGCGAGGAGGCAACGCAGCTGATCAAGGAGATTGCCGAGAGGCCACCGGGCGGCCACTGGGACAGCGCGCAGGACCGGCTCGCGGAGCTTCTCCGGCCGGCATCGTCGGTGGAGGCGACGGCCAGCCAGGGGCTGCAGCACCTCGCAGACCTGGCGACTGCGCACGAGGGCGTCGTGCCCGGCGAGGGCGAGGTTGCCTTTGGCCCGTCGCTCTCGGCTGGCTATCTCGAAGTCTCGTGAAAAAAGGGGGGGGGGGCATGTCCGCGTGCGTACCAGCTCACATCGGTTCCGTTCTGCGCAAAACATACACACACGCACACTGTACACTAGTCGGCACCGGTCAAGAGGCCGTCATTGTTCGCTCCTTCTCCCCCACGTGGTTTTTTACATTCGCGTCGGAACATGTTAGCAAAGCCGCAAACCTGTATCAAGATTGGCTCCTAGGTAGCCCAGCCAAGGGGGGGCAGAGAGCATGCCCCCCACGGCCATGGGGGGGGGACGGCGTCTGGTGATGGCGACGGCTGGGCTTTATTGTATCACTCTGCTCAAAGTCTCGCTCGCGCGCCCCGTTTGTGTCGGCGCATGCCTCGCCGGCCGGCCGCGTTGGACAAGGCGGGCTCGCTGCGCACATGGGCGGGGCCGGGTGTATGTATGTATGCATATGTACACACATGCGTCCCGGGCACGACGGCGCAGCCAGGGGCAGAGGGAGAGGCCAGCAGTCCCGTCCTTCCGGCGGGCCGGCTCCCCGACGAGCATTCCCCTTGCGCCGACGCCAAGTGCGGGCGGGGGGGACCGGCTTGGGGGACCCCGACGCGCTTAGGGGCGGCCCAGCCGACGGGGCCAGGCTGCTCTGTATAGCAGGCGCAGCGTATGTATAGAGCAGCTTCTATGTATGTGTCATTGTGTTTATATGAGTCAAGGAAATGAATCAAACCCTAGATCAGAGGGCCCGCGTCTAGAGGGCCCACGTGGAGTCGATCTAGATCCTGCGCGTCCTAGTCTATCGTCATTGCAAGCGTAGAGCAACCCCCCAAGGTCTTTTGTCGCCCCATTCATGAAAATGTTGGAAAACAGGCACAAGGCTAGGAAACAAGCCTCCCGTCTCACTGCGCGTGGGCTCATGTACCAAAGAAAGGAGAAGAAATGAAAATGAAAAAAAAAACTCCAGTGCTGTCCCCGGCCGCCAATCCTCGTGCCGTTTTCGGATCCTGGACACCGAGCCTCCACACCTGACCAAAACGACGAAAGCCACCAGCCCATGCCCTCATGTCTATCGTGTAGAAAAATAGAAAGAATAATGAGAACGTATTCATCGCTAGAAGAAGAAGAGAAAGAAGAAGAAGCGCGCTGGCCCAAACCCAACCACGCACGTTGCGTGGCGCCGCTCCATGGGAAAAGGTGCCCCGCAAAGGGGTGCGTCGTCGAGATATCCTGCTGCCGCGATCGGTGCGCCGTACGCTGTGCAGATCCAAAGCCGAATCTTGTTTTGACGAGAAAGTTGCTGGGTATAGAATGCGCCCATGAAAAAAGTGCTTTAAACATCCCAAAAATTGCCCAGGGGTGGGGCGCCGAGAGGGTCCGTGCTCTCGTCCAGGGCCGCGATGCCCTCGTTGTAGTTGGGCACCCAAAAGGCCGCGTCCTCCTCCACCATGGAGATGGTCGTTGCAGGCAAGCTGGTGCCTTCCGAATTCTTCTGGTAGAAACTGTCGTAATCGATGCCACTGAGGTCGGTCGAGCTGCCAACCAAGTTACCCTGCCGGAGGAAGCCGTTGGTTCCGGCACTGAAGCCCTCGAAGTCGCCGTCGCCGTTGCCCATGTGATCCTCGACCTCGGACACGTCACCAGACGTCGACGTCGTGTTGGCGAGGCGAGGAAGCTGCTCCGAGCCGCTTCCAAAGTCGAAGAGGCCGCTGAAGCTCTGGGCGCCGGCCTGGCTGTAGCTCGAGGGAGCAAAGTCGCCCTTGGAGTCTCCGAGGTCGTAGTGACTCCAGTCGACCGAGGCGGCGCTCAGGCCGGCGCTGTACATGGGGGTCTCGTGCTCTGAAGGGAGGCCTGAGCCAAACATTTCAAAGGTGCCATTGCCAACATAGGATGAAGGATACTCGATGCGTGACAGGTCAAGCGGGGGCAGGGCGCCACTGAGCTGGGGAAAGCTGGAGGCGGCCATGAGGGGAGAAGCCGTCTCGGACTTGACCCTGCGCTGCTCGTGGGCTGTTGCGGCCCTGGAGCGGCCGGCGCAGGGTTGGCCTTCAGCAGCGGCTTGATAGAATAGGCTCTCCGAAGTTGCGCCGAGGCTGCTGGTGCTCGTGGCCGAGTTGACGCGGTTGAGCTGGTAGGGACCGCACTTCTGGGCGGCTCGGTTGTGCTTGGCCGTGGGCTTGTGATGGCCGTTCTGGTCAAAGGACAAGACGCCGTCGGAGTGAACCGTGTTGGCTCGTCGTCTCCTGGCAGCTGCTTTGGGCCGCGTGGCCATGGCAAGGCTGGGCGTCTCGTGATCGGAGTCGGACTCGGGGACCGTGTCAAGGGACGGCTCCTTTTTATGACAGCAGGTGCAGCGGCCACCATGATTGCAGCAACAGGTCTCTGAGGGGCCAGCCTTGTCAGACAAGGCAGCGGCGGGAGGTTTCAGCGGCTCAAGCTCACCCTTGTGCCCCTCGACGGGTTGCTGCAGGTGCGCGCACTTGCTCGTCTTTTCGCCGCAGTCGCACTTGATGTGTGCGGATCGCGACTTGCGCATGTTCCGACAGTGCTGGCATTGCGAGACGGGACGGCCCTTTTTATTTATATGTTGAAGCGGTCGATCTGAAGTGGTGAAGAGAATGCGTCAGTCAGCCGCAGCCGAGGCGGTAAGGGGACCGGCCAGTCGAAGACGGAGCTTGTCGGCAGCAGAAGCAACGACTTACCCGAGTGCTGGCAATTGCTGACGCGATGGCCTCGGACGCAGGCCTCGCAGGCGTACTTCTCGCCGTCTATCAGCATGGTCGAGTCTGGCAGTCGAAACGAGGCAAGCTGTCGGGCAAGGTGATGGCGATGGAGGAGGAGAGGAAGCAGAGTGGTCGGTCGAGTCAGCGTGGGCAAGGCTGGACGGACGGACTGCTGCAGTGTCTCGGAAATCGGAGCGGGTCCCAAGGACGACACACTGGCAGCAGAGAGAGAGAGAGACGGAGTGACAGAGAGAGGGAGGGAGGGAGAAGGAGAGGGTGAGAGAGAGAAAGAGGGTCCTCTCTAATGGACGCCCCAGGCGCTGCTGCTGGACCGGCACTGGGGCCACCACAAGTTGTATGGATGTATGGATGTATGGCATGTTGCAGTACTTGGTCGCAAAGTGGGAATCGTGGGCCCGGGGACCAGAGCGGAGGCGGCGGCGGCACGGGCACGGGTACAGGTACGGGCACAGGTAGGTACCCAGAGGTCCAGGTCTAGGTCCAGGTCCAGATCCAGGTAGTACCGGTATCGGTACAGATACAACAGATACAACAAGGCACAAGGCACAGCACAGGGCAAAACCTTTTTCGGAAATAGGTCGGCGAAGCGCGCCGACGGGCGTGCGGGTCGAGTTTCAAAACACGTCCGGGTACATACACACACACACACATGCATTGCAGGTTGGTTGGCTGGGTGCAAGCCGGATGGATGAATGTGAATGGATGAATGAACGGCGTTGCTCTCCTGGCCCTGGCTGGCTGGCTGGCTGGCTGGCTGGGAGCACCGACTCGTGATGTTGCTTGGATGGAACCTGGGGCCGATCTGCAGGGCAGCCGCCGACGGGCGGGAGGAACCCCCAAGTACATACCGTATGTACATGCATACCTCGTGCATTGGTGAGCTCGACCAAGGCCAAAAGCCGAGCGGCCGGGGCGTCCCGGCGAATGCGTCTCGTGGTGCCCAGTTGGGCGGAGGGCGTTGAATGTACATACGAATACCTCCAAACGTGGTCGGATGGTCGGGAAGCGACGCCAGGTAAAACACGCGGCTGCCCTGGAGAACTTGGCACGACGAGCGGGCCAGACACTTTGGATGGATGATATACATATATACCTACAACATACATATACTCTGTACATCATACGTGGATCGACTTTGCTTGTCAAAGAGACTGGCTGCTTGCCGCTCACGGTGGAGGGGGATGGATTATGGAGATGAGGGGTTCAGTGGGGGAGAGAGGCTGGTGTCGTCAACCCGCAGGACGCCTTAAGTGCAGTGTAGCCAGCCTCCAAGATGGAGGACTCGTTTTGTTTAGTGGGTATGTATGTACTCTGTGCACACATGCAGTGTCTCACCTCTAAGCTCCAAGGCGTGTGCAGCAAGTCTCAAGAGGAGGCGAGAGGGAGTGCACGGGTAATGGAAGCTGCAGAAGCAAGACAGAATGTGGCAACGAGGCAGATCATGACAGCGGGCTGATGCACATGGTGGCGATGCGTAAACAAGCACCACAAGCACTACGAGCACTACGAGCACTACGAGCACTCCCAAGCCTCGCTCGGGAGTCGATGATGCTTAACGCAGCCAAGCTTCAAGCGAGCCTCGTCTCGCTGCCCTCTGCCGTTTAGCCATCAGGTCCCGTGCGCCGACCGAGGAGAGGGGAACAAGGGGCGGGGAATGGAGGGCAGTGCAATGGGGAGGATTGCAAGCGCCCGTCTCCATCTGCCTTGGCCAGCGCCCGTGCCGCGCTCATCGGCGAGCAACCAAGTCCAGTCCGTCAAGTCAGTCGTTGCGTCTCGGGCTGAGCGTCTCTGCAGGGTTCAGATGGAGGAGGAGGGGGGTTCCCAGGGGGGGTTCCCAGGGGGGGGTACATGAATGCTAGTAGCAGTAATGTACCTACAGCACCACAGGCAGCCCCCGCTCGTCCCTTGCGAGGCGCGCACCATCCGCCAGCCCAACTGGGCCTAGACGCCTGTAAAGAGACGGGGTCGTGTCCGTCGTCGTCGTCGTCTTCGTCGCGTCCCGTCGGCAGCACTGCGGCGACAAGTCGAGCCCCATCCATCCGGCACAGAAGAAAAGGGGCAAAAAAAAAAAAGGGATACCGCCGGTCCTGCATACTGCTCGGATACCTTGGGATACATGCTGTCCGTCGTGGAAGCGCGGCTTTCCACCGGAAGCTTGATTCCCCAACAAAGCCGTCTTGTGGCTGCGCGACAGTGGGCTGCCCCAGAGCGGGCGCCGCCATGAATGAAGAGGCGTCGGGTGTTGGCGATAGCCGCCACGTGCCTAACTCGTCGCCGTCGTTCAGGGTGGTGCCGGGGTAGGAGTTGATTTGGTAGCTGCTTTCTGTTGCCCAGCAAGCCCAATGCTACGATGCCCATGCCCGCCCGCAGAAAGGCTGCCCTAAGCCCCCCCCGTCATCAATGTACTTGAACATACATATGTATGTATAGCAGCCGATGATGGTGGGGTCATCGAATGCCTCGCATGGAGACGTGAGAGACTCGAGCCCTGGCAGGGGGCCCCCCTTGCCAGCCTCCGTGAGTACGTCTTGGCGGGCCTCCAGCCAGCCCTCTTGTGCGCAAGCGACCGAAGATGAGGCCGGGTGGGATGGCCGTCTCCAGAATGGCCATCCCCAGCCGCCCCCCATCTTTCCCCGAGATGGGCGCCGCAGGAGCGAGCTCGGAGCCCCAGACGCCGCATCAGGATCAATCCGCCTGATCCCGAAGCCGAATGATCGCGGGAGTGCCCTTGAAAGCATGCCATTCTCGGTAAATCATGTCCAGGTCCAGCAGGGCCCTACACACATACACGGCGCGCCAAGATCTTGGGCCGGTCTAAAGGGGAGAAAGGCGCGCAGCAGGATTGCTATGACAAGTCAGATGGGGAGCCGCCGTCATGTTTGGCGAGCGACACGATGCAGCCGGGGACGCGACGGCTACGTGCTGTATGGGATGAGCGCCACGAACGCCTAGGCCCTTGGTTCGTAGTGGAGACGGCGTGTTTGTGCGAATGAGCAACAAGGCATCGGAGCAACAGCCGGGCTTTCGTCAGTCCAAAGGGGGAGCTCGGAGCCTTGTTGACCATGGCAACTCTGCGGCTCATATGCCAATAAAGCCGACGGAGAAAACTGTCGACAAGAAACGACGCTCTGCCCCGTAGGAAATGGCAAAAGCCAAGGCATGCTGAGCGTGTCCTCAGAGCCGGCGGCGACCGACCTCGACAGGCAGATTGGCCCACAGGCTCGAATGACCGAATGGGCTCGTGGAGCCCCGGCCAACTGTCAAATCTAATCATGCTGCTCCTCTGGCGGCGGCGAGCCGACCTCCTAATTCGGCACCCCGCCGAGGAAACAATACACCAAGAACTGGGGCCATGATGGGGGAACCGCCCGGACGCCGTGTTGAGTGCAATGCCTGCCAAGGAGGGAAGCGTCTAACCACGACGACGGCCGGCCGGCCTGAGGTGCTCCGGGAGCCCGTCTTCGCGCAGGTCGCCGTCCTGGCCGGCTTCTCCTGATTCCATTCTGATCAACTCATGCTTCATCCGGGGCCGCCTACCGGTGGACACGATGGCTCGGCAGCCCCGCAAGGTCAATTGATTTGCGGGCAGCTCCGCAGACCTCGTTAGCTTAATCTGAAGCTATCCAGGGCCCTTGGTCAGAGGCCGTCCGTCTCGTATCGACTGGAGCGCAGCGAGTCAAGTTTGTGTAAGTGAATACATGTCGTTACTTACATACCGCCAGTTTGTATCCGTAGACCCGCCACCGTTGTGACGCTTTCGGGTCCCAGCAATTCCTCCCAAGCTGGGCACGGGGCCGAACGGAGGGCTCCGTGCCACCTTGGCTCCAAGGTTAGAGCTCCAGATGATGGCCTATGTATGTATGTGAGTACGTAGGCGCACCCACAGCTCCGGACACACGAGGGGGCCGCCGCCTCCCGCTTTGGGTCGCCGGTCCCCGGACACGCTGCCTAAATGGGCACATGCCTTGTACATATGTACATATGTATGTACATATGTAAACCGCCGGGTGTCTCTATACCTCATATTTTGTACATGCATAGTACATGCAGTACTGTACTGTACAGCTGCCGTACATACATGTGAGGTGTGAGTGTACAGAGTACTTACGAGGAGGTATACTTACGAGGAGGCACCTACATATGTATGCATGAGAAAGGATGGCCCATTGGCCCCAAGTTGGATAAATGTCTACAATGTGGCCTCGTCCCTGCTCGCCCCAAAAGACGGGCTTTTCATACCCCTCTTGTCCCCTAATGGCCCCTTCCTTCCCTGCTGCCTGCCTTTTCTTAGCGTAGATGTGGATAGCTTCCTGCCTAGGTAGTACTTAACTGTACAGTACATACTCCTCCTGCGCACACAGAGGAAGGATCCAACACATCATCTCGAATTGTACCTCCCAGACTCCATGATCAAGAACAAGAGGCTCTACTATTCTGGGGCACCAGGCATCAAGAAAGGACGGCGCTGGGCGAAGCGGCATCTGACCTCATGGATGAAACAACTAGCCCTCATAGGCAGTGCGCACCGGCCACTTCGGATGGGGCCAACCCGCTCCATGTCGTTCGCGGGCACAGCCAGCAAGGTGACTGTCGTGGAGCCATTGGACCCGTGCTCGGGTACAAAGTGCACGCACAAGTATCCGTACATGGGGAGAGGTGAGGCTCTGGACGCTGGTAGACGGTCCGCTGCGACGACTGTACCCAAGGTACCTGCCTATATATGTAGATACAAAATACATGCTGCACGTACATACGTGACGGTGTGCTCTCTCTCTCTCTCTCTCCCTCTCTCTCTCTCTCTCTCTCTCTCTCTTGTCCAGAGGAGAGCCGGCGAATGATGCACGTGGGGGCGGGCGCAGCGGCTGTGCCGTTTGATGCCAATTCCAACGGGACGAGCCGGCAAATGAAGTCGCCCGTCGATGAGACACTGGCTTGCCTCTGCTTGGTAAAGCTGGATGCCAGCGTCGCACCCAGCGCATTCAATGAGGCAGCTGGCAATGGCACTCGCTCTAGCACGCATGAGTAACGACTGTGTGCTGCGTGCACGAGGCCAAGTTCCGTACATGTACTGCATAGTAGGTACGGCACTCACCCCTCCTCTGACGGTGAGCGGGAAGAGATGGCCGACGTTAGCCTGCACCGGCCGGAACGCTGGTGCCAACGGCGACGATCATCACCACCGCCAGCACTTAACCACCACCGCTTTTACCACCACCAGCACTTCACCACCACCACCCCATCACCGTCAGACCCGAGGCTACCTGTGGCTGCATGCACGTGTCAATCTTCGGACCATGGTGGGAGACCTCCCCCCCTCCGGTCGAGGAGAATCAGCAGGTGACGGGATGCCGCTGCTGCAGAGGACCGCGATTGCCCGGCACGAGACGAACAAGCACAGCCTCGAATCGTTTTCACCCAAGTGGCCGAGGGCAGATAATTCACGTTGAGTGAGAGTTGCTGAGTCGTGTGTGTACGGCACAGAGCTGAGGGTCAGCCAAGCCTCGATGCCCCATGTCTGAGAAACATGATCCAGAGACCGACTTTCGCAGCTTACATACTGTACATACAGTCTGTGCCGTCATTATTTGTAGGTATTTCGTACCTAGGTAGGTCGTAGATACCAAATACCCTATCTAGGTAGGTAGTGGCTTGGTGGTGTTGTACGTACTCATTAGTTGATTTGATGGGCGTTACATACAAACAATAGCGGTACAGACTGTACATATATGCTGTAACTTACATGCCTGCCTACCTAGGTAGGTGGGTAGGTAGGTACTGTACATAGGTAGTAGTACAGTCCTTCTTTTATCCACTTCCCCTCCCACGGCCAACTTTATCCAAGCCATCCGTCCGCCCGTCCGCCTGTCCGTCGATCCATAGCTGCCTCGCGGCCGGACCACTCACTGGCCATCCCATCATCTTGTTTGCGGTGGTCCATTGCTCCGGGACGTCAACGGCCCACGCACACATGCTCACACACATGCACACACACACACGCGCATGTACGTATGTACATACATGGACACGGATTGCATCCTCGACGAGGGCAAGCATGTGTGTACACATATGTATGCAGCACCCGTCATGCTTGCTACAGGTCAGCTTGAAGAATTGGCGTTACGTGGTGAGCTAGACGCCGAGCTCTTGCGCTGGCGCTTGTCATGGATGTCACGGGCCTGCAACGACAACGGCCTTTCTGGCCCATCTTCTAGAAGCCTGCACTGCACGCACACGGGCACATGCAAATTAAACTCTCCCGCCCTCGTCGTTATCCAAGTTACCAGACCAGGTACATACCACGCGTTATGGTGGGAGGCCACCCTCGACTCAGTGTACGTACATACATACATGAGCTGCATGAACAAAGTACGGTACCACCAACTTGGAAGTCTTGGCTCATTGAACCAGACAGGATGGAGCCTGCCGGGGGGGGAGAGGGAGGCTTGGGCAACTGGCCATGGATGGCAGCCACTCCGGTCCGTGGATCCAGCATTTCAGTGGAGGGGGCCGAGGTAAGATGGAGCTCTCCACTGCTAGCAAGCAAGCTCTGCCACGCCCGAGTGCTTGGCGTCGTCCTTGATCGGCTTTCGTCCTCCTCGATCGCCCGCGCCGACGGCCGCTTGTCTGGCCCCTGAAGCATGAGGCAGCTGCGCTTTGCCCGTGTCTCGAGGTGAGAAGGGGTCGACAACAACAAGTGCCCGCCGAGAGGGAGACCGACAACAACAAGTGCCCGCCGAGAGGGAGACCCGGTGAGTGGGACGCCGAAACAGAGGCGTTTCGGGGGCGGAGCGCGAGCCGGCCTCCCGTTCGTGATTCCGCCGCCAAGATAATCCAAGTCCCCCGACCAGACGAATGTTGCCGTGCGTCGCCGGCCCTGGACGGTCACATTTCGGTCGGGTCCACCACAGCAGGCCTCGCATGTCCGCCAGGGTCCTCTTTTTCTTCCCTGGGCCCTTGCTCCCGGCAATTCCAAACAAAGAAATCCACCCTCTGCCAAAACAGGTTGCTGGGCTGCGTACTCTGTACTGTATGTATGTATGCATGTACCGTGCGCCCCTTTCACGCCGCTGTGGTCCATCGATTACCGGGCCGACACGGGGTGTTGCAGGACGCTGAGCTGCTGCCTTCGAACAAGGCTCTCGCGGCGTGCCATTTGTGTGCTCTCAATGGTAGCCTGCACGCACCCCAGCAGGCTGACTGAGAGCAACAGAATTTTCAATCGTCCCGGTTGTTTGCCGCCGCCTGTATTTGTGGACCAGTGACGTTATTGGCCGAGGCGCGACTGATCCACCCTCTGACAAAGCTTTAACCTTATTCCGCAGCCGAGGACGCTCGTCCCTCTGCGCAGACTTTTCCCTCGCCTCTCTATTTCTTCTCGGCACTGGAATCCTCATCCTTCACCCATTGGCAACCGCCATACGAGATGCCATCTTGCTTCCGAGCTGCACACGCACCGATGCGGCGAGCCATGACCCTGCAACTGCAACTGCCGCCTCCTGAGTGGGAGTATGCTGGTCAACCGCCTCGCTGCTCCTCGGCCTGCCCGCCTGCTTCCCCTTCGCTGGTGCCCCTGGCTCCGATGCTGCTGCGCCCGCACACATAAGCGGCCAAGTCGTTGACCCGACACGAATGGGTACATGCTCCTCCATCACGTGTCTTGTCTACTCTGGGCCTCGAGGTTCTGGATCCGCGAACCCAGCAGCACCAAGCCCCAGCCGCAGCAGGCGGTGCTCGCTGGCCTCGTCATGGGCACAGCACACCGGAACGGCCCTCCCAACACGGAGCTGAGTTCCCAATCGTCGTGCAACGTCAGTCTGACTGGCCGCCAAAGTGTGCAAGCCAGCGCCTCGTCGCTTGTCTAGACCGCTGCCAGCTATTACGTTGTTCCGCAACGTATATCGACATCTCCGTCATCTCTCCGTTGGCCTTGATGTTTTCGCTCTGGCATAGATTCAATCCCACTCGTTGCTGGGCACCCGGCTTTGAGATGTCGTCTTGACTGTCTTGGAGAAGCCGGGAATCAGCTGTAGTGACATTTCACACCGAGCCACACGGCCGGCCTTTTGTGCTTTTGTTTGACGACGTCGATTTGAGGCTTCCATGGCCTGCTTTGTTAGAAGTCCTGTGATGTTCGAGTCCCAAAGTATTTATCCACCGACGTGACAGGTGCTCTGGCCTTGCGAGGGATGAGCATATGCCAATGGCCATCTCAGACAGGTACGAAGTCGACGTAGGCATTGACGATTCTCCCTCTGCGGCCTTGCGACTGCTCATTGGTGAAAGCTCATGGGTCCGACAACCATCGTGTGCCGCTCGCATTACCGATACCTGTGCGAGCATGCACGTAGCCAGTACTCGTCCACACGTCATTGTTCTGAACCTGGCGCCCCCCGCGTTGGCAAAAAGACAGCGCCGTACGTAGTAGGCCCGAAATTGAGGCCGGGCCGGAGCTCGAGGTGGGTCGCCGTCGGTACGCCGCGGACTCGGTCCGAGGCTCCGACAGGCTCGGCCGGACGGGCACCGTTGACCATGGCAAACGAGGCATCATATGCTTCTTTCTCCGACAAGCGGGCTTGAGGGGTGCCTGGGACTACAACGTGGGGATGCAGTTCGACATCCAAACCCGGGGCATGAAGCACATAATTCGGACACGGGTGACTGATGGAGCCCAGGATAGGAGCATGCCGAACTGGGGCTTCCCGAACGAACTTGGGAACCGCACGAGTATGGTGTTTGAGGGTCGAGAACGATGGTGGTGAGGTAGGAAACGTGTTGAAAGAGCCATCGTGGCCGGCTGGACGTGATGGAAGATTCGAGCGAAGCCAAGACACGGGGAATAACGAAAGACTTTGTTATTACAGACGTCTTACACGTTCAATCGCGGACCGAGTTGGCATGAGATTTGCCAACGAAAGGACTGGCCTTGGCAGGTCATATAGATCGATCATCGCGTCTGGTATAGCCCAGCCCTGTTCATTGCTGAAAGCTGCTTACTTTTAATGCACCAAACGCACGGAACTGACGAGAGCTCGAGCTTGTCATCAGAATGCTGGTTGAATGAAAAAAGCATTGTTGCCTTGATAGAGCATCGTGGTTTCCCATAGGTAAAGCGGAGTAGCGAAGGGCAAGCAGCGAGTTGCCGAAACGCTCGGTGCCATGGACGTATCTTCACCCCATCCCTCATAAACGCTCGTTGCAGTTTACCAGGACAGCTTGTTAAGCTGAAACAATATAAGTTCCTGGACCGCCTGCTTCGAGAATGCCGGACTCACCTATAGACCACCATGACCGCTCAAGGTCTGGACAGCGTTAAGACCGTCGTGCGAATGAGCTGCCAATCAGGCGTCTTACTTCTGAATGACCCGTGACTTTGATTCACTCATCTTCGTTGACGTATCTGTTCTCAGCTTTGGGCCGGTCATCGCTTGTCTTGCTTGCGTGTTCCGTTGACGGCCACTGCAGGCGCGAAACAACTCGACAAATGCAATCCCGAGGCACGCAAAGGCTCAACGGTTGAACGAACGTCCGGGCACATTGAATAATGAGAAGCTGATTTAACATGAGTTGAGCGGCGAACGGCTGGCGATATGGGACGATCCGAGGACACGGGTCAGCCTTCCTTCCGGTCTCGACTGCGGGCACATGTATAATGCAGCCATCAAAGGCTATCGTATGTTGAAATTTGCGCCTTCGCTTAGCCCGTCAACGCCGTGAGCTGCCTTTCTTTTGCAAGATCAGCCGCATTTCGCGCCGCGCCATCACTTGCCATTTGCGATGTGTGGTCAAGTTGCAGATCATGGTTTGAGCCAAGTGGAGTCCAAAAGATAGATGCATTGAGTGGATACATGGCATGACGATGCAGACCCATCAGGCCGGTGGCGATGGCGGAGAAGTTTCCTGAGATGGCATGACTCTGAACCCGGAGCATTGAAGCTGCAATGTGGCGATAGCACGGCGACAGCTCTGTGGTGTAGCAGTCGCGAAGGCACATGCTCGCGCAGCCGGTACAACAGAAACCCGAGGGCACCGCCAGCTTGGGCTGGGACCCGCGACCCCGTCTGAGATGATTGGCTCGGACCGTGGACTTGCACCCGGAGCATTTGCGCCGGGCCGGAGGAACCTGGGGCAGCCAAGACTGGCGCTCTGCGTGTCAAGGTACCTACCTAGGTAGGTAGGTAATTACCTACGGCACGTATGTACATATATACCTACATGCTGGGCCACTTACCTGACGAGGCGAGGACACGGCGAACACGGGCTGCTGCCAGGCTGTATTATGGCCCGCCCAATTCCCTGCTGACAGCCCTCGGGAGGGACCTTTTGGGGGCAGCTGGGCTGGCAGCTGGGCAGCAATCCAAGGCACGCGGCGCTGTAAGGCAGGGTTCGAGGTACCCACCAGGCAGGGGGGGGGGGGGGTGTCAGCCCCAGTGGCGGCTCCTCACAGTGTGCTCCAGTCGGGTGCAGCAACCATCGGTTGCGCTGCAGGACCAAGGTCTGGTCCCTGGGCCAAGAAATTGATTGTTGTTGATGGGCGTGACGTGAACCAGTATCACGACCAACCGGGGTTGCGGCAAATGGCCATTTTCATAGCAAGCAAGGAAGAGTGCACCATGAGTTTATGACTGAACCGTCGCCCGCAGGTGCAGTACATTACTGTCTCGGTGGTGGCTTGACGCCAACACTTGGGTAGGTGGTAGATGGCCTGTAGTCCCATGTAATGAATCGGTGTGGCGGTGGGCATCATCAGCCCAGCTGCTGCTGGTGCTGGATCCTCGTGGCTGTGCCGTGGGTGCTTTTGCGCAGACGAAGCGTCATCCATCCCCCCGAAAGACAAGAGGCATCGCAAAGGAAAGCAGAAATGGATGGCGTCGCCGATGATCGGGTCTAGGAACGAAACCCGCCATTGATGGTGCTAACGTGAATCGGGACGAGGATGTGGCAGGTAATTTATTAGGACAAGTACCTTAGGCCACATGTACCTACTGTGCTAACTTGGGCAAGGTAGGTAGCTCCAACTCACCCATCGCTACCTACCTTAACCTTGGGGAATCCGTACTCTGTACAGCCAGCAGTGATGGCGGCAAGCCCCTCCCTCGTGCGTCTGCTCTCTCACTCTCACTCTCTCGTCTCATCTTCCACACACTGTGCCGCCCCTCTCCACATTCGACTTGTCCTCCTCACCTTGGCCTGCACCCAGGAGCATCGGCTCGCAGTCGCTTTATCCTCGCTCGCCTCAGCGCCTCCAGGCTCTGGCCCGTCCTTGCTCCCGCCTGCTGTGCCCAAACCTGCCTCCGCCCTCCTTGCCCTGCGAATCCGTCCTGGAATCCGGCCCGGAATCCGCCCTCGTTGAACCGGGCGCCAAACTCCATGCTCGCGGCATGTGCTGAGACACGCACATCGCATTCGCCTCCCCCTCGCCCCGGCCGCTGCCGTCGTAGCAAAAGGGGGCTCGCCTCTCCCCCAAGCATTACTGCGGCTTTTAGGTCGCGAGACGACTCGCAATGGACGGCCCGCAACGAAATCGCCTCTCATGGCCCTCGGATACTGAGACGGATGGCCAAGGCCCTTCTGGAGGCACAGCGGCAACGCCACTTGCTTCGCTCAACTCGCCTCCGCCGAGACGGCCCTCCGACCTGACCTCGCCCATGAACACGGATATTCCGCCGCGCACCGCCACCAGCCCCGGCCACATCTCCTCCTGGAGTTTCGGCTCCGACATGCAGACGGGCCCCCGCTCTGCCGCCTCGGACATGTCCACCGACCGCGTCTTTCCCATTCGATCCGTCATCAGCGTCGACCCGGCCCAGAGGGGCCCCATGTGCGGAGACGATTACTTTACCAGCCCCGCCGATGCCGAGACTCGCGCCATCCCCGTTCACCGCCTTAGCAACGCCCGTTTCGAGAATTCGCCCATCGAGCACAGAAGGTCCGACACTTTACCCCCATCTTCGCTCTCAGCCACTCCCAGTGACTACAGCACCCAAATTCGAAGAAAGAGGGCCGTGAGCGGTCCCTTTTCCAGCATTCAGGCCGATGCTGCCCGCCAAGGAACCGTCGCCCCCCTGAACTTGGTCATCTCTACCTCGGACGAGGAATCTGAAGACTCGGGGCTCCGCCGTGGTGACCAGACAGCTCCCGCAGCCGGCAATGTTGAACAAATGAGCCCCTCGGCCGTCTCCGGCCACCAGTCCCTGTCGGACCTACCCCACGTCACCACGCGCTTCACTCACGTCGAGACCGAAGGTGGCCACGCCGTCATTACGGGCCGGGACGGGGTTTTGCAGAATTGTGAAGACGAGCCGATTCATGCGCCTGGTGCTGTGCAAGGCTTCGGTGTCCTGCTGGCCATGCGAGAGGAGTGTGACGGGAGCTTTGCCGTTCGATATGTCAGCGAGAATTCAGAAAGGATGCTTGGCTACAGCCCAAAACAGCTCTTCAGACTGAAGAATTTCATGGACATTTTGACCGAGGAGCAGCAGGACAACTTGCTCGATCATATCGACTTCATCCGCGACGAGGACGCCGACCCTGCCGTCAACGGTCCCGAGGTACTCAGTCTCTCTATTCGTCCGCCGAAAAAGAGGAAGAGCGTCAAGCTATGGTGCGCCATCCACATCAATCCCGCCCACCCAGACCTCGTTATTTGCGAGTTCGAGGCCGACGACGATCACGAGTTCCCGCTTCGCCCGGCAGACGAGCTGACGCCCGACGTGCCACACGACACTCTCCACTCAAACCCCACCCTTGAGGAGATTGAACAAAGCACCGAGATCTTGAGCAAACCCCTTCGCATTCTACGGAGTGCGAGGAAGAGGCGGGGCGAGCAAGGCGCCATGCAGGTCTTTGACATCATGTCCCAAGTGCAGGAGCAGCTCGCCTCCGCCCCCAACCTCGACACCTTTCTCAAGATTCTCGTCGGCATCGTCAAGGAGCTGACTGGTTTCCACCGCGTCATGATTTACCAGTTTGACTCGTCATTTAACGGCAAGGTTGTCACGGAGCTCGTCGATACCTCGCAAACCCTCGATCTCTACATGGGCCTTCACTTTCCCGCCTCCGACATTCCCCGCCAAGCCCGCGACCTATACAAAGTCAACAAGGTCCGACTGCTGTACGACAGGGATCTCCAGACGGCGCGAATCGTGTGTCGCACGCCAGAAGATCTCGACGTTCCTTTGGACATGACGCACGCATACCTCCGGGCCATGTCGCCCATTCATCGCAAATATCTGGCCAATATGGCCGTGCGGTCGTCCATGTCAATCTCCATCAACGCCTTCAACGAGCTCTGGGGGCTCATCGCCTGTCACTCGTACGGAAACCACGGCATGCGCGTCTCCTTTCCCATTCGAAAAATGTGCCGCCTGGTCGGGGATACCGCATCCCGTAACATCGAAAGACTGTCGTATGCCTCGAGGCTGCAGGCGAGGAAACTGATCAACACTGTGCCCACCGACAATAACCCTTCCGGCTACATCATTGCGTCGTCGGACGATCTTCTCAAACTCTTCGACGCCGATTTTGGGCTGCTCTCTATCAAAGGCGAAACCAAGATATTGGGCAACATGGAGCAAAGCCAAGAGGCCTTGGTCATGCTGGAATATCTGCGGATGCGGCGACTCACGTCTGTACTGACCTCACAGGACATCAGTGAGGACTTTCCCGATCTCCGATACCCACCCGGCTTCCAGGTGATTGCGGGCCTTCTCTACGTACCGCTGAGTGTGGGCGGCAACGACTTCATCGTCTTCTTCCGCAGGGGCCAGGTGAAGGAGGTCAAGTGGGCCGGAAATCCGTACGAAAAAACGATCCGTCGCGGGACCTCGGGCTATCTTGAACCGCGCAGCAGCTTCAAGACTTGGAATGAGACTGTCATCGGCAAGTGTCGCGAGTGGATCGAGGAACAGGTCGAAACAGCCGCCGTCCTGTGCCTAGTTTACGGTATTTGACTCATTCAAGGCGGAAGCGATGTCCCGTGCTAATCTCCGCGACAGGCAAGTTCATCGAGGTTTGGAGACAAAAGGAGGCGGCCTTGCAAAGCAGCAAGCTGACGCGGCTTCTCCTCGCAAACTCGGCACACGAAGTTCGAACGCCCCTCAACGCCATCATCAACTACCTGGAAATTGCCCTCGAGGGGACTCTGGATCAAGAGACCCGAGATAACCTAGCTCGCTCCCACTCTGCGTCCAAATCTTTGATATACGTCATCAACGACCTTCTCGACCTGACCAAAACCGAAGAAGGCCAGAACCTGGTCAAGGACGAGATATTTGACTTGTTGGTGTGCATCCGAGAAGCGACCGATCCGTTTCACGGTGATGCCAAGAGGAAGGGGATCGAATACAGCGTCAACCAGCACCCTGGCCTGCCTCGTTTCGTTTATGGGGATGGTCGCCGGGTCCGACAAGCCATATCGAATATCACGGCAAATGCAGTAGCACACACTCACAGCGGATCCGTCCATGTCGAGATGTTCGTTTCTGAAGTCAAGGACCGACAAGCCATTATCGATGTCGTCGTCGCAGACTCGGGCATCGGCATGAGCGCACAGCAGCTGGATGCCCTCTTCCGTGAGCTGGAGCAGGTCAGCAGCGAGGAGCCAGAGCCAGAGGATTCCCCAGGCCAGAAAGACGCGCCCCGCAAAACGCGGACCCTGGGCCTCGGGCTCGCGGTCGTCGCCCGAATATTGAGGAACATGGACGGACAACTGCGATTGAAATCGGAAGAGGGGCAGGGCTCGAGATTCGTGATCCAACTACCCTTTTACTTGCCCGACGCGTCTCCTGGCGGCGAAAGCACCAATGCATCGTCACATATCAGCAACTCCTCGAACCTAGCCGCAGCTCCAGAGTCGTTGAAAGCCGCACCCGACGGCGAGATCATGCTTATTGATCGCGGGAGCTCCATCAATGTCGCTGTCGATGGAGAGAGAATGACTCTCGAGGAGACTAGCTCTGGAAGCCATCAGAGTGTGGGCAGTTTGGGCAGCCGCGGGAGCCAGCAGAGTGATGCCGACCGGCTGATCAACGCAATTCAAACGCCGCTGTCTTTGAACGATAACCAGACGGGATATTTTGCGAATCGCCCCGACTCCATGAGCCATTCGACACATGCCCCATCGCGGACGAGCGTCAGCGGCCCTTCCCTCTCCGCGAGCCCTCAGACTCGCAAACTCTTCTCGCTCTCGCCCACGGTCACTCGCAATGAATCAGGAACTGCCGATGTTCGCGATTCCAAGATTCCAGTTCGGGCTATAAAGGTGCCCGAAGAGTACCAGGACACTCCCGCGCCTGGCCATACCGGGGAGGGGTCTCGCGTCCTGTTCGAGCTCAGCAACGAAGGCGCCCACAAGCTCAAGCCAAGCAAAAACGTCGCCAGCCCTCGTGTCGCTGACACTAGCTCGATCCGGACCCTAATAGCAGAGGACGATCCGATCAATATGAAGATATTGCGCAAAAGATTGGAAAGGGCCGGCCACGAGGTGCGCCATGCTGTCAACGGCGAAGACTGTGCGACCATGTACAAGGAAAACTCGTCCTCCTTTGATGCCATACTCATGGACATGCAGGTAAGTGTGGCTGGCAGTTCTTCAATCACCAATGCTCGAGCTGACTCGATTCCAGATGCCCATAGTCGACGGCCTCGCCAGCACCAAGATGATCCGGTCGATCGAGAGTTCCTCGGATCACAAAGGCTTTTCGGACCTGGCCGCCTTCAATGGCCGCGTGCCGATTTTCGCAGTTTCGGCCTCGTTGGTGGAGAATGAAAAGCAGACCTACGTCGATGCGGGCTTCGATGGATGGATACTGAAGCCTATAGATTTCAAGCGACTCAACACTCTTCTTCAGGGCATTTATGACAACCACACACGCGGCAATTGCCTTTATGTCATGGGCCAGTGGGAGCGTGGTGGCTGGTTTGCCTCGAGGGACGGGTCCGATGGCGGCGGCTCAAGCCAGGTAACACCTCGTGCGGAGGAGGAAGGGCCATAGAAGGATGCTGCGGGCTCTGGCACCACTCATCATGACACTGCGCCCCGTTCTCAGCCGCCGCGCATCCTACAATGGCTCTGGATTTGAGTTGGGGCGATGTCCTATGTCTCGCTTGGGACGACTTGAAGCATCAGCCAAGGACCGACGTCAATTCCACAAGCCGGCCACTTTCCACGATGCAGAGATGGGGCCCCTGGAGGCGGTATCGGAGGGCTGGACCTGGAGACGGAACTCTTTTTTTCTCTCAAGACTTTGAATGCAGTATACGAATGGCATGCGACACTGAGCACCCGGCGTTGGAATCGGCGGTACGGCCTTGCTTAGTCAAGCGAGAACGGGACGGGAGCTTGGGTAACGAGCGAGAAGTTGGCTTTCTGTTCTCCCCTTTTCTTTGCCTGCTCCTCCACTTCTCCTCCCGCACCCCTTGTCTTCCTCTTGTTCTCTTCCTGGCGATAGATACCAAGGCTACGAATCATTTGGGAGTCATGACTAGTACACGCATAATCATCATGGGAGCACGGCTGGGACTAACAATGGCGATTTTCATTCATGTTTTTTTGTCCTGTTTGGTGTTGGTGCTGGTGCGGCTGTTGGGCCCCTTTCCACGCCGCGGCGTCGATGTCAGCGACGAGACGGAGACTTTTGAAGACTATTCCGACTGGTGGCAATATCAGAGGAATGAAGGAATGAGTGTATATGTAAATGCCGGTGAATGACGGGGGGGCGGACAGGGTGGTGAGGAAAGGAGGTGAGGGCGGGCAGATGGCCGCCTGGGGGGTTAATGATGAGTGGTATCGGGCAGACGTCTGGCGGACGGATGAGTCTATGAGCTTTGGCTCTTCGATATACAAGATGAATGTGGAAGCAGCGGCCCAGTGCCCGGCCATGTCCTCGTGTTCCAACCTTTTCTCCGAAGCCAGGGCTGCCAAAGTGGAGGGTCGTACATGTCTGGTCATTAGGGGAGGGGGGGGGATATCGAGGGCGAGTTGATGCGCGAAACGAGGAGATGGACACTACGCATTCCAAAGGCTAGGAGCGGCCAAAGTTCCAGACGCGGGACCACGGGCCGCGCTTCTTGGGCTCATCGTAGTTCTCCTCGCTCACGTTGTGGCGGCCGACGATGGTGAGGAAGACTTGGTCGAGCGTCGTCGGGCTGACGCTGTAGTGCTCGACGCCCAGGCGAGCCTTGTGCTCCTCGAGCAGCACGACGAGCCGGCCGATGGCGCCGCTGCGGCCCGCGGCGGCGGCGGCGGGCCTGTCGCCGGCCTGGATGTCGAGGCTGTGGCTGGCGGGGGGTGGTGGCTCGCGAGACGCCGCGGCCGTCTGCTCGGCGTCGCTGCTCGACGAGGCGGCCACGACGTCGGCGGCTTCGACGGAGAAGCGCATCTGCCCGTGGTACGTCTTTGCGTCGAGCTTGGCCGAGGGGAAGGTGGCCCTGACAAAGGACGCGATGCGGTCCATGTCCTCGTCCGAGGTGCGCGGCGCCGTGCTGGCGACAAGGTGCACGTGCAGGGCGTCGCCGAAGCGGTGCCGCAGGTCGTCCGGAGTCCCCAGGGCGAGCATGCGCCGAGCAAGTATGCCGGCGCGCCCCGCGAGGGCGTCGGCCTCCTCCATGCTGTGCGTGGTGAGGAGGATGGAGCGTCCGGGGAGGGCGCCCTTCAGGGTCCGCCACATGATGCGCTTGGCCGCGGCGTCGAGCCCCGACGACGGCTCGTCGAGCAGCACGACCGTCGGGTTGCCCATGAGGGCGATTCCGAGGCTGAGCTTGCGCTTGTTGCCGCCCGACAGGGCGTTGGCCATGCGGGTGGAAAAGGCCTCGAGACCAACAGCCCGCAGGACGGCCGAGACGTTGTACTTGACGTCTGGGACCCCGCGAACGCGAGCGTAGAACTCGAGGTGCTCCTGGACCGTCATCTGGTCCAGCGCGTCAATCTGCGGGCACACGCCAAGGTGCATCCTCGCCGCCGCCAGGGTCTTGGTCACCGACTTGTCCTCGACCAGGACGTCGCCGCCGTTGGCGCCACTCGGCTTCATGTCGCCGCGGATGAGCGAGATGGTGGTCGACTTGCCTGCGCCGTTGGGGCCGAGGAGCGCAAAGACCTCGCCGCGCTTGATGCCAAACGTGACGTTGTCGACGGCCGTGTTCTTGCCAAACGACTTGGTCAGGTGCATGACGCGCAGCCCGTCCTCGTTGTTGCCTCCGCTGGCGACGCGCGTCACCTCCTGGGCCATTTCCTCGTCCTGCTCCTCGCCGTCCCCCGGAGGCGCACCCTTGCGCCTGTGGAGGAGCTCGTGGATCGAGGAGCTCGCGGAGCCGCTGTCGAACCAGATGAGAAGCCCAAACAGCACGAGGCACTGGATGACGAGATAGGTGATGGGCCCGCCGTACATAACGAAGCTGCCGGGCCTGTCCGAGATGCGCTGCCCGTCGCAGGCCGTCGAGAAGAGGTTCGTCGAGATGAACAGGGCTCTCATGGCCGAGCCTATGGGCGCGAAGACGGAGATGATGAAGTGGCAGATGATGATGGACGAGTCGATCTTGTTCACGTTGACATATGTGATTATGCAGACGTAGGCGATGAGGTATGCCAAGAACAGCACGCCCTGGTAGGCCGCCGCCCAGGCAAACGACGACAGCTGGGTCGTGGTGAAGAGGGAGACGAAGTAGGCGAGAATCGTCGACGCAAGCCCGTACAGGAAGAAGACGACGAAGACGTACTCGAGGTGGTACCAGACGTTGGAGAGGGCGGCCCACAGACCGACCGCAACGGCGGTGGCGACGAGGGCAATGGTGAAGTCGAAGACAAGATACGCACCCCACAGCGGTAGAGGCCTGACTCCGTTGGAATACTGGAGGGCCCTGACGAAACGCCTGCGCTCGTTGCTCGGGTAGAGGCCGAAGAAGGCGGGATAGCAAGCGAGGGCTATTCCCATGTACACGACAAGATTCAGCGCGCTCCCAATGCCGGGGTTGAACGGCACGTCAAAGGGCGACCATGTCGTGGCGATGGAGGTGTTGGTCACGAGCACGTCCAAGAACTGCTGGGCCGTCAGGGAGCTGGTGACGAAGAGGTTGGCCACCCAGCCCACCGTCGGTGGGCTCTGGTCGTCGCCCATCCAGAGGCCCGTCGTCAGGTTCGTGCGGTTGTCGGTGATGGAGCGCTTGAATTCATCAAAGGTGTCGACGACGCGCATGTTGGAGAGGGCCGCGGTGCCGCCGGTCGCGCCGCTGCTCGAGCCGGCAAAGACGGGCCTCAGGAGGCGGTTCAAGGATGGCGCGTCGAAGCGCGATCGCGGCCCGGCGACGAAGGCGATGCCGCCTCTGTTGCGCATCTGGCTGAAGGCGTCCTGCGTGCCCGATGACGAAGACCGCTGCGCCGCCGAGCATCCCATGGGATCCTCGTTGCGCACGTAGAGTGAGGTGAGGGCGGCGGCGAAGATGGGCAGGAAAAAGGCCACGACGTAGAGAATCCAGTTGCGCTTCAGTACGGTGAAGCGCTTGCGCAGCAGAATGACGGCCTGCTTGACGTAGCCTATCCTCGTGCCGTCCATGAGCTTCAGGTTCTGCTGCTCGCCGCTGCTCCGAGACGAGTCGTCGCCGTCGCCGCGGCCCTTTTCCGGCACCAGCGCCTTGTTGTCGGCGCTCTGCAGCGCCTGCTCGTCCTTGATCTCCTCGGCCAGGCGAAGAAAGACGTCCTCGATGGTCGGGCTGGAGAAGCGGTAGTCGGTCATGCCGCCGCCATCGAGCCTCCTGACCACCTCGGCGGCCAAGCTCGACGTCGGAGAGACGTACGTGGTCACGTCGAACGCCTCCTTCTTCTGCACCCCCTCAATGTCCGGCGTGTGCGTAATGCCGGGTTCCTTGTGCACGTGGACCCTATATCCCCCGCCCAGCCGGTCCTTGAGCTCGACCGAAGAGCCGGCCGCCCGGAGCGTGCCCTTGGACAGGATCGCAATGTGGTCAGCGAGCAGGTCGGCCTCGTCGAGGAAGTGCGTCGTCAGAATCAGCGTTCTCTTGCCGCGCTCGGCCAGGAGGATATCCCAGATTTTTCGTCTGCTTAACGGATCGAGCCCGGACGAAACCTCGTCGACGCAGCAGACGGAGCTGCCACCCGTCAGCATCATGCCCAGTTGCAGTTTGCGCTTCTGCCCCCCTGACAAGGTCTTTGCGAACGACTTGCGTTTTGGATGCAGGTCGATGGATCTGATGAGCTCGGCAATCTCCTCTTTGGGAGCCGGGTTGTCGGGCGACTTTAAGCGGTTGAATATCATCAGGTGCTCCTCTACCGTTAGATCGTCCCAGAGAACGTTTTTCTGCGGCGCAATCCCAAGGCCGCCGGTTCCATCAATTGTTATTGATCCGCTGGTTAGTCTATGCAGGCCGGCAATGGCGTCGAGGGTCGTGGATTTGCCGGATCCGTTGGCGCCCAGCAAGGTGACAATCTGGCCCCGGGGGGCGTTGAGACTCAACTCCTTGACGGCCACAACAGGCTCGGCGCCCTCGTCGGATCGTTTGAGCATGGACCCTAGACGGGAGAGCAAACTGGGGTAGTAAATCTTTGTCAGACGATCAAGCTCGACAGCGTTCTCGGTGAGGCTGGACCGTGCCTTGCCCTCATTCATCTGCATGTGGCGGCCCTTGGTCGAGGTTCCGTAGCGCCAGCGTTCGACGAATGCGGCCAGCAAGGGATATATGAAGATCTGGGCGACCATGAGTACCCAGAAGACGACGCCGGGGATCTCCCAGGGGCTGTCCGGGGGCATCTCGGCGAGGTTGGCCGGCCGGTCCTCTTTCTCGAAGCGGGCGAGTAGCGTGATGAAGTAGACGTAGTTGCACGGCGCAAACAGGGCGGACAGGACGGCGACGGTGACGGTGTTGGGGGCGGTAATGGACTGGGCCAGGATGGCGAGCAGCAGTGTGGCGAGAATTGTGGTGATGCTGCTGAGCTGGGCCTTGTTGAAGAAGGAGGCGAAGAGGATGGAAAAGGAGGCGAGCGAGAGGCCGGCGAAGAGGTGGTGGAAGATGACAATGGCGGCGTTGGTGTTGACAAAGACGCCAAAGCGGATGATGATGGAGCCGAGGACCCAAGCCGGGGCGTAGACGGCGGAGAAGGACAGGTGGTGGGCGATGATGCGGGAGGCTTGGGCTTCCCAGGGGTGCGAGACGGGCATCATGGCGTCGATGAGCTGGGACATGCCGCTTTCGCGCTCGGTGGCAATGAGGCCGGTGAGATGGTAGGTGATCCAGAGGACGGTGGAGATGAAGGCGACGCCCATGAAGTTGACAATGGCCGAGTGGTAGATTCGGCGGACGTCGCGATCGCGCTCCTCCTGGGTCTTGCTGGTAAAGGCCAGCTCATTGGTGTCATTGAGGGGCGCCACGTCGCGGCCCTCGAGGCGGGCAATGGCCGAGTCGACGGCGCGCTGCAGAGGCATGAGGTAGACCTGCTCGGGGTTGGTGGGACTGTCGATTTTGATGGTCCGGGGGCTCTGGGCGAGGGAGGCATCGGTGCGAATCGTGTAGTTCCAGATGCGGCCTGAGCCCTCCGTGGGCGACGAGCGCATGACGACGGCAGCGAAGCAGGCCGTGACGCCGCGCAGCGTGCTCCGACACTCGGACACGAGGCCGTCCTCGGCGTTGAGGCGGACGATGCGCATGCCCGGGCCATAGTCGGCGGCTTGGCGGGCAATGTCGTCGAGGACGCGCGAGATGCTGCCGCCGGTGTCGTTGCCGCCGCTGACGAGGACAAGCTTGTCGCGTCCGCTGTTCCGGGCATCGTCAAAGGCCTTGGGAAGGGTCAGGATGGGACGCGAACTCCCGATGCCGAAGATGGCGGGCGGGACGAAGAGGTTCTTTGCGAAGCTGAAGAAGGCCGACAGCAGCAGGGGCAGCAAGAGGGCCATGACGGTGGCGAGGAGCATGTGCCGCAGCAGCAGGCTCCTCCAGTTCTTGCACATGAGGGTCCATGTCTGGCGGGCCAGTTTCTTGAAGTCGCCGCCATCTCTGCGGCTCGAGGCAGGACTCGGCGGTGCCTGTGGTGCCGCCATGGGGGCCAGGCTCCTTGCTTGTCTTGCGGTGTGTCCTGCTCGTTTTCCACGGCTCTGTCTCGTCCACGGCTCTGTCTCGTCGAAGTCGAGTTGTCTCGTCGAATTCGAGTTGCTCCCTTGACTGGCCCGCCTCTCTGACGGCAGATCCGGGCGAGGGACGTCGGCAACGAAGCGGGAGCGGGCCGTGACTTGGGTTCGTTTCACAACTCCATGGGAGTAAATAAGGCCGCAGCGCAGCAATGGCCCAGTTCCGGGCGTCACGGCCGGTTATGCGCCAAGTGGTTTCACAGAAGAGAACCCCTTTGTGCGCGCAGATGCACAGACAGCAGCAGCACGCACAGAAAAAAAAAATATGAGCGAAACGGATCAAGAGGGCGAGTGCGTTTGCGTGTAAGCTCGTTTGGGCTTAGACGAGGTGCCAGGACAACAGAGAAAATAACAAGCATAAAGTCTAAGGCGGAACAGGAGCGAAGTCGGCCGAGGTCGTTGGGGAAAAGAGCGAGCCCGTCTGTAGAGGGAAAGGTTGGTTGGGAAGAAGGGATGGAGGAAGCATCATGGCGGTCGAGAGAGCCTGCCGTCGGAC